>QOVD01002702.1:9742-49738 GCA_003521225.1 Tuber microsphaerosporum | reverse complement strand
GAAAAAAAAAAAAAAAACATGGACTGCTTTTTATTTAATAATGTTGCTATCTATCTTTCCCAGTATTTATTTTTCAAGAGCTGATACCCATCATTCTGGAATAGAATAGGTTGGCAAATGCCTTTATTTTGCTCCTAGTTTGAGCCTCAGAGGCCGGATCCGGTGGTTTGTTTTCCTAACTGGTGGTAACCCTTCTGGTATAACATCCAGGAATACCTTAGGATGTTGTTCTATAAATGTTTCGGTACACACTATTGCTGCCCTTATGTTTCCGCTAGTAGATGTACAGTGGATCCTGACGCTTCTTTTGGAAAACACTATTGCTAATTTGTTATATTCGATTGTACCTTCGTGTTGTTTGAGGAACGGCCTTTCTATAAGGACATTCTATTTTTCTAAGTTTCCAACAATCATTTTGTTGCCTTTGGCATTGTGCTTTGCAACTGAGAGGTGGACAACAAGTTCGCTATTGCTTACTGATCGGGATTATTTCATAGCCATGTGTATCTTAATAGGTTTTTCCATGTCTAGACATGGAATATGATAAACCGTAATGAAGATTGCACTTCTTAGATTTGCTCCAATCTTTCCAGTATTGAACAGGACTCGGGCTTCGGATCCCTTGATTAATATAGTACCTTCTAGTGCATGTTGTACTGTGTTTGTTGTTGGTCGGGTCGCTTTAGCTGATACATAGCGGTAATGATCTTCTCCTCTAGGCGAGACTTGTAGCAGGTAACACTTCCTTGTTCTCATATACTACTTCTGATAGTTGATCACTCCTGCTCCTATCGTGTAGTTGAGAATTCCTAAGAGACACTTCTCTTACCAAGTATGGTGATAGTAAAGATGATTGAATTGATAGTATAAAAAAAAACTTAGATGGCTGCGTGAGGAACCACGAACGATCTCCTCTCCACCTTTGGCGATTGAAATCTCAACACAATGAGAAATCATCGTCAACTCAATCCATCTCTGTCCCGCCCCTCCTGGTAGACCTACTATCTACGGGGGTGACAACACTTCCCCTTCTTCTTCTTCTTTGATGGCCTCGCCTTGAGAAAGCGTCGTTCTAGGAGTTGTTTGAGGTCTCTTCTTATGTTCTCTCCCTGTCCCACAGTCGCGAGCCTCACTTAGCGGTCGCCCCCGTTTGGCTCTACTTCTTTCTATGTTTATGGTCAGTATTACGGTGTCCGGACCTCGGTGAAAGTATACCCTTGGTCTTTTGCCTTGTCTCTCGCTGGGGAAACATTTGGTCAGTAACTTCGGAGTACTCACTATAGGTCTTTTGGTCGGAAAACATTCTGGCATGGCCTGTTTGTCGGTTGTTTCTAGTGAGTTGTTTGCCTTCCACCCCCTCCTCGCCCTGTCGTTTTGTCCCACTGCCTGGTTACAGCCACCCCCCATGTTCTACGTCTAGCCTCCGCTTACAAAGTCGGCTCCGGTCACTTCCTTTGGCTGGCACCCTCTCTGCTTGCTGGCTCTACTCGCCCCCTGCGATTGTCCACAGTCGCACCCCTCGCATACGGCAGTTCATGGTATTGCACTACCTCTGAGGGATAACCAAATGCCTTGGAATTGATGTAATTGTTTTCGGTCTCTTTCGTGTTATAATTGCCCCTTTTAATCTACTTGTTGATAGGCGGCCCCTTTCTGGATCATTAATCTAGCTTGTTCTATGTTTTGTCTCGTTAGGTATTTCTTCTCATGGGTCTATACTTTGTTTGTCTATCCTTTCGCTTGTAATGGTTAGGCTTTACTCGGCTTGTTCGTCGTCCTTGGACGGGCTGTGATTTTTAAGGAGGTAGGAGGTTACGGGAAGTGGTTTTCCTCTTGTTTCTTGCTTGTGGGGTTTGAGTGATTTTCTTTGTTGCCCACTTCGGTTAGTCAGGTTGGTTTTTCTTTCTTGTCTGCAAGATCATGCTGTTGGGCCCAACCCAGCAGGTCTTGGGATGATGGCTTTTTCCGCTGGCGCCGGTGTGGATTGTGGGTATTTCTTGGCCATATCGGAAGATGCAAATCTGGTTGTACCTGAGTAGTTGAAACAATGTAAAACTGAGGTAAAAAAAACATAAAGTGGCTGCGTGAGGAACTAACTACTAGTTGGTTTATTTTTGTTGTGTATTTTGATTTTTGTTTTGATAGATTTAATTTGTTTGCTAAGGAAGAACTAACTAGATACCAAGGCTGACTAAAACCGTAAGGTATGAAAGCTAAACATTGTTAACTACTATTCATTGTTTGCGCCAAATGGTAAAACTCTCATACCCTGCCTGACAACCTAACTACTTTGGGTTGAGGTAGAAATCAAAGTCTGGTACTATGGGTAGAAACTACAAAGGAAACAACAGACTAGTAAACCTGGAACCAAAAATCTCGAAAGAGGTGTAGCTCAATTAGAGAAAAACCAAAATTACAGTAAGAAACCAATGAACCAAGAAAAGAAGACTTCAAGCCCAGTGTAAAAGGGAGCCCCAATACTGAACTGTACCAGGCTATACTATCGGACCAAAGGACACACAAGTGGTAATAATACACAGACCATATTGGTCGTTAATAGGGGCTGAGAGACACCTAGCGGGAGATCCCTATCAGGATGCTGGCATAGCAGAAAGGTGTGAGATAAGGAAATGCCCTCAGAGCCAAACGGAAAACGAGACCCAGAGGAATGCATGCCCTTAGAAGAAGAGGCGCTAGGTATGAATCTTATTATAACCAGTGACTTTCACTGCCACACACTCAGCAATTACTAATCCCACGGCCTGCAGATCAGAAGGGACAGGAACCCAGAGGAGTGGGTCAGGCTGAGGCAATCCAAGACGGAGTGCAAAGGGGAGGAGTGACAAGGGGGTTGAGAGGAGCCACCTGGTAGTAGATTACAAGCCAAGGAGTGCATTGTAGCTGTAGCAGAGCAACTGGATGAGACCAAGAGGGTGAGGGTGGCCAAGGTCAAGAGGGAGGAGGGTGGAGGGGTAGACTCAATTAAGAAGTGCGAGACCCACCGACCGAAGAGAGATTACATTTTTTGGGCAAAGCCTATAGTACCAAACAGAGTTCCCAGAAGATAGTGCAATACCCAGGAGGAGACTCACCGGGGCGACTAATTTACTGATAGCCTGAAACGGCGGAAGGCCATTGATGAGAAAGGGGTAGCTGACGGTGTGCAAATGCTGAGTAAGGGTAGCAAAGGGAAAGCGGAAAAGGAGGGAGGAGCGACCATCAACCCCCTTGCCAAAGACTGCTCGAGAGCAATAGCATCAGGAGGGGAGCAGAGGGGAGATAGGGGGTCGTAGCGTTACCCTACTAGACAACTAGGCCATTAGAAGTAGTGAGTGGGAAAACTGTAGTTGACAATGATTCTTAGGGTGTTGAGAATTCAAACACCGGAGGTGTAGAAGAGATGGTCAGTGACTAACTATACGTTGTTGTTTTTTTTTAGTTTTATTACATATAATATACTTTGATTGCAACTGAATAGGCTCAAAGAGTACATACAGTACTAGCTATAGTCGAACAAGGCCTCAAAACCCCACTGAGAACACTGGAAAAAGCTATTGCCCCAAGTCCCTATGCTCCAGAACCAACTGCACAATCTCGCCCTCAAAAAATACAAAAATCCTTCCTAGAGAAGCAGGAGAAAACATGAACACCAGCCACCTACACAACCCCCATCGTTAAAAATCAAAAATCAAAAACAAGAACAAAAGAAACTACATTAATATCCCAGTCGCGAATGTTGAGAAAACCAAGAGGGTTGATAGATCATGGGGTCTGCAGTGGCTGAAGTAGTTAGGCAGAACATTACCCACCGACATGAGGAACGAAACCTGCAACTGAGGCAGTGCATAACGACGATCAACTGAAGCCTAGCTGTGCCACCTTAAGCTCCACTAGACGGGAGGAGGATGGACGACTAACTCAATAAAAGCGTACTGTAGAAGGGAGCGATTGCTGGAACAAAACCAAAGGAGGAAGGTTAGAGGAGGGTGGACGGAGGATACCCAACTCGATAGAAGTAGCCAACAAACAGGCTATAGCAAAGGATTTTTGAAGGTGAAGCGAAAGAAGGGAATCGAGATGGTACTGACTGAAGTGTTCCCCATCAAGGGTTAAACTCTCAAGTGGGAAGGGTACGCATAGCAGAGTCTGGACACCATAACGGAGACAGAAAACGTAGAAAGGATGGTTGCCGATGATGTGTGTATATCTAACTGACGACGGGAAGAGGAAGAAGATAGGAGGGAAACCATTCAATGGCCCCTAGAAACAAGCTGTCTCAAGACGAGATCATGCTAAGGGCAGAGGGGGTGGACAGTGAGCAGTTCCAGACTAGAGTAAAAGACGGAGCAGGATTTGTTGGATCAAGTTGACGATGATTTCTCGTGGAATTGAGATTTCAAATCACCAGAGGTGGAGAGGAGATCGTTCGTGCTAACTACTTGTTAGTTTATTTTATTTTATTTTATTTTATTTGTTTTCTCATATAATGTATTTGTTGGTAGGTACAAGAACTCAGGTGCAGCGCTAGCTATAGTATAAATAAAACCTTAATCTTAATGGCAATTTACAAAGGAAAACTCATTACCAAAATCACCACGCACTGAGTCAGCAAGCCGACTCCACTCTTAAATAAGCTTGCAATAAGTGCGGAAAATAAGTATATAAAACTCAACAGGAATATAAGTGGGCCCAGGAAAATAACCATTCAACAAACAACTTATCAAATGAAATGAACAGGAGAGTGCCACTAAGGCGGCACTACAGGAGCTTCATGAGGAGGGCTGGAGGGAAGGACCATCGACGAGGCAGGAGAGAATGGGTGGGTAACCATTTTGGGGAGAAAGTTGACCTTCACATCTGTAATAATAGCGGACAAGGAGAGGAGGGCATCCATATTGCACCTAAGGGGAGAGTCCGCTCCAACATAAGAGACCTCCTAGACAAGGCCGGCCCTGGAGTGTCACGTGAATGAGGGGCACAGGATAGCATGGGTGAAGGTTTCGTGCCCATTGCCGCATGTGAGGCAGCTGGGGGGTTGTCCGGGTTCAAACGATTGGGGCTGGGTCGTAAGGTAGCTCTTCTGCACCGTTATCTCATGAAGGCGCCCGACTATGAACTTCCCTAAGCCCATAAATGGGTGGGGGATCGGCTGTGGGTGAAGGAGTGGTAGCTTGGTGGGGGGCAACCATAGTCCAGTGACATAGTAGTGGGGATTTAGCTCCAGCTTTGTAGGCCTTGTAGGCCGCTCTCAAGTTATCCCGGCTCAACAGGGGAATTTTGGCAGGAAGCAGATAAGGGGCAGCAATAGGAGTAAATGACAGCTGCCCAAGTAGCTGCAAGGAGAGAAGCACAAGCAGGTCTACCAGGAGGTGCTTCCTGACCGGGGGAACAGAACAAGGGGTGCACCAGTATAGAGGGATGTACGTGGGCTGGAGGTTAGTGCAGAGTCACCTACATCAGCAAAAATATTACTTTGCATCCTGTGCGTCTGACGTACATGACACACAGGACGCCCAAAACGTAAACCTTCACTCCTGATACGACATCAGATCGTTGTCGCATTTGGAAGATCTTTTTTGCTTTCTCCCGCGTCCTGAAGCCTTCCAGACACAGACCCCTCTGTCCTGTCCGTCCTGACGACATTTGTCCCTCGCTTCTTGCATCCAGATAATGTTAGATGACCTCGCCTTTCTTCCTGACGCCTTCTGATCGTCGCCCACAGTCTAGCCTTCTCTTGTTGAAGTTGTTATCTAATTCTCGTTCCGTCTGGATTTTTCACCTCTTGGTGAAGCATCCAGATCCTCGCTTGTCCTCTTCAGATGCATCTCCCTGGCGTCTGGATTCCCTACCGATAACGTCTGATGCTCTACTCCTTTTTCCTGATAGCTCTTGCATTGCCCCCCCATTCTTCACACATATTCTAGACGCTGTCCCGATGTGTATCTCTGTGTCGCGCCCTCTTCCCTATGACATCGTGACATTTCATTGAATATGTTTCTATCATCAGGATGTTACTTGCTAATATTTCGCATTTCTACTCTCTGAGACCATACCCTTCTGATTCTCGTCACATTACTATTGTATAATCTAAATCTATTTCATTAACCCTACATGCCCAAAATTCTCCCAATTACCCACTCTGATGCCCACTTCATCCTGCCTGCCCTCGGTATCGTGTTGTACATTACCACTCTTCATCAATGGTGCCTGCCCTGGCTGAGAATCATCAAAGCTGAGTGATAGGCGGCTGGATGGACCAGAGCTCCTGGCACTCCCCTGTCCTGGTTCCTCAGCCTGGCTACATCCGTCTTCCTGACTGGCTTGATTAGAATCTAGAAACCTAGACTCCAAATTAACTGAAGTCTGGCTGAAATCCAATGACGTGTCTGTTTCCTGCAACTAATCCAGGCTGTCTTGGTCGTATCCTAGGCTCGGGCCTAGTGCCTCAATTGGCGTTGGCCTTCGCATCGCAGGCTGTCTGTGACTCTCGCCACCTAGCTGATGCTCCGGTTCTGCTAAAACCCGTCGTTGTCGTCTATAAAGCCTTCACCCAGCTCCTGCCGGACGCTATGCTGATTCTCAAGCCTCCGAGAGATTGTTTGACGAAATTTCATAATAAACGCTGCCTGCGTCTCCTGTGTGAACCTTAGTCACGTATTCTTTTTCCTCACCAAAAGGTCTTGCATTTTGGTCATCTATTAGCCGTCTTGGTCTTTTATAACACACCCCAAAATTCAGACACTCTTCCCTCTAACTACATCAGGCTTAAAGTGAGGTGGTGTCTTATATATCCGGGTTTGCCATGCCCGGAGTTCATGGCACAGCATCGTACAAGTCAGGCAGATTATCGTACCGTTGATACGCTTCAAAAAACCCCGGTCTAGCATCCCTTGCATTTTCACCACATTGAAATACATGTTGTATATCGAGTTGGCAATCTGAGGCACAAGGAACCTGAACGTTAATTCCTACACCCAGTTTACCGTCAGCCACGATGTCAGCTTAATAAACCACTTGAGAGGAACCTCATATCCATTGGGTGAGCACATGAACCTTTCCCCTTCTAGGAGGTAATCAACCCTTCGCTCAATAGCCGTAGGATCTTTCAGAAGATTATACATCCATTTGATATTCACCCTGATATGTTACAGTAACTGCGCTCTGACCGATGTGTGTTTTTGATGAAGCTTTGGTTGTTAATACCCTATTCTGCGTCGTTTAATAGCTGTCAAGGTCGACTTACTTGCTTCACACTCTCCTCTGACGGTTTAATATACCCTCCATGGGATATCGCATCCTGCGCCTTACTCCAAACCATGTACACCTGCGACGTCAAATCAACGGCCTTCGGGAGTGGGTCATCAAAAAGGGTGTATCTGAGCATCAGCGGCATCCCCTTTCCTAATATTTCCCCTTCTGCCCCTCTCACCGTGTTTCGCCGCGAGTCCAGCATTGGCCCCATATGCCCGTCACGAGGCGGGCACGGTTCACCTGGTGGACTCGAGCTTCTGACGCCAGACGTAGTGATACTATGGGTGGCCAGCGGGGATGAATATCGTGCTGTGCTAGAAGACGGGAACGTTAGTGGATTGTGGGCTCCACCCCGTATTATGCGTCCACGAGCTACTAGGGTCCGCCTGACAAGAGATACTTCCTGCAATCCAGAAGTGGTTTAAATTCGCACTGTCGTCGGGCCACTATTTCCCTGTTGGCCAGCTGCCTGTGAGCCATGACACCGCGTGGATGATGTGCCTTCTTCAATATCGAGCAGTTCTGTATTATGCTCAGTATCTGATTCAGTTTCCTCCTCGTCATCTCGGTTGTGGTCCGCATCGCTGCTCTTGTCTCTTAAATGACCCGTTGGCAAATACACTTGTCCATCAGGCTTCGTTTCGGGTTTGATATCCGCCCTGGCTTCGATTGTTGATCTCCGGGGGCGCTTTGGTGGCCTTACCAGAACACGGTTTCATAGGGCGCTGGAGAAGGACTCTGACATGATAGTTTGTAGTTTAATGTCCGGGAGGTGCCCAATTGGTTCTGCTGTGTGCCCGAACCAGATCCCCTGCTGCCAGGTACGACGTCGCGCCTACCCCGGTTCTGATTGGTTGCTTGTTTTCCAGGTATTGGCTGAATGGTGGATTCCATGGAATCTGGTACGACGTCGCGTCTACGCCGAGCCAGGTTGCCTACTCTGGGAGTCGGTTGACTACATGAATTGTCTGGTTCCCTAGGCATGGTGCAATACTAGACGGTTAGTGATCGTTAAGCAAGAGAATTATCAGGATATGGGGATGTAGGAGAATTGGATGAATCTTGAGTATTGCAAAGAACAGGAGTTTACAAAGTTAACTTGGGTTCGTCAGGATGCGTCAGGTCTTATACGCTATTACATAGGGCCGGGGAGATGGATTATCACAGACTATCGCTCGGTATTGAAAGCAAAGTCACACCTGCGCAATCTCGTTTTCTATTCCTCAACATTATCTTCGTTATCTGGACATGCTCAATTCTCATAGTTTTGAGTCTGTGGTCTGAAAAGGTTCGATGAGATGGGTGTCGCTAAGGTTGGAGAATGGGTGAAATCTAGCCACAACGAGTATCAGTTAGCGACGTTAATTATTGTGGGACATATGCCACACTCAAAAAGGATTAGAACAATGGAAAAAAAAAAACCTCATCTCCGGATGTCTAATCAACACCACTCAACATCCAGATAACAGTATTCAACGTCCCCCGACGCCAGTCGACTTGTGGATCGCAAAAGTGAGACGCTCTGAGTCCAGGAGAATTTCAAGTACGAGCACTGTTGGGAGGCGGCGAAGCTGGGAGTCACTGATGCCAGAGTAAGGGGGAAGGGGTATCACTATCTTACACAGTGTCAGGCGTGAGAGATCACAATAGTTATGAGATGCTAAAGCAAGGGCGCAATACTATGATTACTCTGACACTAGCTAAAAAACACACTATGCCGTAGAGAAAATTCCAGACATTCTAACCGCAAAACAGCATTACAATCAGAGATGGCCTCGGTAACCCCAGGTCAGTCGACTTTAGCTCCATGCATAGGCTTGAGAACCATCACGGGTTCTTGGATCTGGATAGCACATATGTGCAATGGTTCGAAGAACAGGCTGAAGATTGCCGGAGAACATTACCCTTCTTCTATCGCAATGCCCTAGACTTTGTCAGATATCTCCTTCGCCAGATCGCACACCAAGACGACTTAGTCTACGCGCCACTACGTGAATATGACTACAGCGGAAAAAGGATATATGCAGAGATGAATACAGTGGACTAGTGGTGGGACATTCAAGTACATTATCCCAGCCTCTTTTACGGAAGCGTTTGCTGACCAATTATAGAAGACACTTCCGCCCGGTGCGACTGTCGTTCCGGTGATTGGGATGTCAGCTCAGACCCATCTCAGCAACTTCTCAGGCTCCAGTGACAAGAAAGCGTGGCCCGTTTATATGACGCTCGGAAATCTTCTGTCTACCCGGCGCAACAGTCCTGTATCCATGGCTGTTCTCCTTCTTGCACTATTGCCCGTCCCCCCCAAACTCTCAAAGTTCCCCTCAGCAGACAAACGGCAGAGGCAAAGCAATGCCGATATGCTACCAGCTGTATTCAAACTCTTGTTTGAGTCCTTACAACATGTCGCACTCGACGGCGTCAATATTGACTGTGCTGATGGGAAGGTCCGGAGCTGCTTCCCAATCTTATCTGCATGGATTGCGGATAAAATGGAAAACGTTGCCCTACACGGGATAAAACCAAACTCCTGCTCTAAATGTTAGGTACATTCAGGGGAGTTAGGAAGCGACATTAAGAAGAACAAGTAGCCCGCTCGAGATTATACCAGATATGAATGTCGCGAACGAGAAAATCACCACCAGTCGTCAGAGTTGGACGACGCCGGCTTAATGTTTCACACATTCGGTATCAATATGGGGCCTGGTATTTTTCATGGGCTCTACCGGGTTTCGGCGCCTTAACTTCAGGTCCCGGATTTGCTCTATACAATTTTTCTCGGATTATTCAAGCACATGATGGACTGGATCCCCGACTTTCTCAAGAAACACGGACCACTATAAGCTTTTGACGACGCCTAGAAGGCATTACCACCATACCCGGGGCTTTTTATTCCTCAAAAAGCCTACACTGAGATGACGCAGTGGCAAGGAAAAGAGAGGTGGAATCTAGGTGTTGTCTTTTGGGAATTCTTGCTGTGGCACTGCGACAGCCAAGCAGTGCCCAAGTTATACCTTTCAAATGTGTTCTAAAGTGCGTCAGGGCGCTTGTCGACTTCAATATGATAGCACAATACCGAAGCCACACGTCTGACATGGTAACTTATATGGAAGATTATCTGTACCAGTTTCACAAGATGAAAGATATCTTCTTGGAGTTTTGAGTATCTAAACGAACACAGACTAAGATTGCCAAAGAGCGAAGGGAACTGCGACCCCAAAAGCCGTATATGGAGCAGCCAGCGGTCTGCTCCAAGTGGCGCCGAGTCCGCGATGACTATGACGAAGAAGAGAATGATGGCCGGCACATAGTCTTGAACTATTCCAAATCTCATTTCAACTTTATCAAGATGCATCTTCTCAGTCAGTTTCGTGATCACCTACGCCAGTTCGGGAATATTCTGATGTATTCCACGGAGTATGGAGAGCTTGAACATCAGAATCAAATTAAGGACCGATGGCGACAATCTAATAAACACGATCCAGCACGACAGATAGTGCCCAACTACATTTGTCGGCATAGGATCGGGATGAGACAGTTGATATTGGACTCCCTCCAACGTCTTAGAGCTGATCTCCCTACTGACGTCTCGGAACATTTAGGTACAATGAGTACAGATGCTGTACCAGCCCCAGGTGCCAGGATCCTGAAGGGAAGTCGTGACAATGTGAACAACGTTATGGATTTTTGTAAGGTCATGGAGGTATCACCGGAGAGCTTCTATCGCGAAATAATTCAATATAGCCGGAGTAAATTACCGATTGAGCACTGCCTTCCTGAGGACCCAGCCACACTTCGAACTCTTCCCGTGAAACTACTGACACAGCTTGATGTCCCTGTTTCCGCATTCCAAGAGACTGAAGTTTACGACATCAACCCTGTATGCTGCATAGGCGATCGGCTATTCAGGCATCAGGAGAGTCGAAATGATTGGATTTTGGTGCAGGCTGGAGGGCAAGCCATGTATGGTGCGCTGAGAGAGCCTCTCCCAGCAAAGCTCATGGCGCTCATCAAAATCAGGAACTGCAAATCTGATAGAGGTGTTAGGCGACTCGCAAGCATTCAGATGTTGAGCTCGGTAAACACTGGACACCCATCTGACACTCACGGCCTTGTTACTGAGCAGCAGAGAGAAGAGGCGTAGGAGTTTACGATTGTGGACATAGGGACAATCCTAGGACTGGCACACCTGATCGCGGAGGCAGACCGGCGCTGGCTTCTAAACAGCGGGATTGATTTGAGGAAATTTAATGAGATTTATTAACCTTACATAGAGCAAGCTCGAGGGTGCCTAAGTATCATGCGTACTAGGAGGGTTAGGGTGATTAATTAGTAAGGAATCCGGGAGGGTGCAATACGTAGGGTCTAGTATTGTGCAAACTCTGCCTAGGCTTGCCGATCATGTATTTCCAGTTAGTAGTGTATATAGAACTATCCAGAAATGAAAGAATATGATGGAGAATCAGTGCACCGTCAGGATTATGATGGTGATTATGCCAATGACGTGAATGCAACCTTAAGAATCCATTAGGACGTGGGGAAGAGAAAGATTAGCAGAAAGGTCGTAAGGATGCTGGGGTGAGGCGACATCCCATCTGGATGCAATGGATGGTTGCTAGGCGAGTCAGGACGCAGAGGAGCCAAAGGGCAGTTGTGACGTACACCAGGATCCATGGGACACAGGGGACGTAAGAAATATGTCGCTTGCGTCAGGACGCAATGCCAATGTATCAGACACAAGGTATATTTTTAATGATGTATGTGAGCTGGGCCCCTGGTGTTTGAGTAAAGAGAGGAAGGACGGGCACAGTCAACCTGCAGCGGGATTGATGATGGGTGAGAAGCTCACAAGCTTGAGAGCAGAAAGCTTATGGCGGTAGGAGGAGATTAAAGTGATTGGAGGAAGGCAGCTCTCAGCCATAAGGATAGTGGTGGGGTGGATCGAATGCAGTTGGTTACCCTTCCTTGCACCTGATGCCAAAAGGAGTCCATTCTGCGGATCATGGTCTTGGAGGGAATGAGATGGTCAGCTCTATACAATAAGATAGGGAGAAATAGGGAGACCACTAGGTGGTGAGTGAAGTGGAGGGATAGTCCGGAGCCATGGGAGGAGAGCCATCTGACGGAGACAACAGCAGCTTGAGCCAGGCCCAGTCTTCTGGAAAAGTGGGCAGTGGTGTCCTTAAGGGACGCAGAAAGCTAGTAGTCAAGCCATCTAATGCCTACCTTAGGGAAGAACTGTTGACCATGCAGAGCAATTTAGGGCGGAGGCAGGGTGCCCGGTAGGTCTCTTTGGAGGAGTGTAGGCCAGTGAACCAGTTCATTCTTAGGAACTCAGAAGGCAACCATTTTCTCCACCACCCTGCTTCTGATGACATTAAAGGTACTCTGAAGGAAACAAACATTGGAACAGTAAGAAGCCTAGCCAAATGTAAGAGAAAAATCATCAACATAGGAAAGACATACCCCCTTCAGCATAGGGACATGAAGAGGAGAAACATAAATAACAAAAAATATCGGAGATATTGGAGAGCCCTGAGGGGTGCCCACACAAATGTGAGAAAACACCTGTGGAGCCCCTTGGAATAAAAGACAACAAGAGCGTTGAGAAAGAAAACACTTAATCCAAGACCTAAGGTATGGCAGGATGACCTTGGCCCTCAGGAGATTTGCAAGGATTGTGGCGTCCAAATAGTTGAAGCTGCCTTTGATGTTGAGAAAGAGAGATGAAATCTTGAGTCTGGGCCTCTGGAGCATGTCAATGGTCTTTATCAGCAAAAGTAATTCCATCTTATGTATTACATACCTATCTTTCTATATCATCTACTAAGACCACCTCCTCTTGTCTCTTCTATCCCTACTATATTCACATCATGTTCTAAAAGCCCAAGAGGCCTTCTGAAAGCCGCATACAAACCTTCGACATCATTTATCCTTAGCTTTTGTCCATAGCCACCGGCTTACTCCACTTGCGATGGGGTCTCGCTTACATGACTCTTATGTTTTTTGGTATTTTCATCCTGGCCATTTGGCCAATTGTATGCCTCCTTTCTACCTGTGCACATCTGGAACAACCGCTGCCTGCTTTGGCATCCTATGTCACACTTGGTACTTTCTCTTCTCCTATATTGCTCTATTGTGGATTCGGTCCCTATCGGGACATGCATCAGATCATACTATTCATTCTCTACCCTTGCACTGGTCCCAAAACCTTTCCTCTTTTCATAGTACACCTGCCAAATTTATTTCATTTCACTGAGGCTCGCACATGTTGTACTCCCTCTCGTCTTTCTCGTGACCTCATGATTTGCTCAACACTTTGTGTATTACCCCTATTTGACATCTCGGCTAGTTAACTATGTGTATCTTTAGGCGTCTCCTGGGCACTGCCCCGCGTCACCTTTGCACCAAACTTTGTTTCGTTTCTTACATAAATTTCCTACCTTTTTCTACGGTGCAGTTTTGAATACATTCTATTAAATGTTTCAAAATAAATACTACTATTTACATACCAGTGTTTGTTATCTATCCCAGCAGTATCAGGTACTAAATGTGCCATGCCCATGATTTGATTGATGACAACAACGATATCAGTTGTTCCATCTGGCCCATTCCCCATCCCCAAGTAACTCTTACAAGTCCTGTAATCTGACTGATTTTCCGGAATTCTCAACAAATAGTCTGTCTGCGAATACGACTCTATTTACTAAACCTGTTCTGAGGTCTCGAACTTTGATTTTCAATATCAAGCGAGCCGGATAAAAGGCTTTTAATGCCCATATATACTTCTATTACCCGAATCCACCCCTTCCTTCTCATTTCTGCCTTTCCCTGTCAACCTCCCAAGGTGGGTTCCTGTACACCAAAGAAGGTGCCAAGTAACCTCTGGTCTGTCTTGAAAGGTCTCTATTGGGACATGTAAAGGGCGACATATCTCAACTGGAAACTTCATAAGCGAATCTATATCAAACTGTTGATTCACAGAGGAATTCCCATGATAATAAGGAAGTAAAATGTCCGCAAAAAGCACCAAACTGGGATCAAACTATGAAATAGTTTCGACAGTTGTTGTGAAACAGGTTGGTGGTTTAGAAACTAATCCAACGTGCGGTTTATGCTGTTCGTCGCGTACTTCGTCCTGAATAAGACATACTAAGTCCACCTTGATATTCCTTTCATTGATTTTGAAGCTGTCAAGTCTAGCATATGAGCCTAGTATTTTATGGCTCAAATTGGTTTTATTTGACAGTCGATAGCCCTCATTGATCATTGTTTTGTAACTTGTTTCTCCTTACTCGGTAGAATACATTTGAATATTCCCAAAGTGCCGTACACGGTTCCCAAAGTGACCTAACATGTGTATCTTAACAAAGTTAAAGTCTACATTCTGATCATATATATCTGCCACCATTCCATCTAAATTGTGACGTTGTTCATCCGCAATACGACCTCTTTTTCTTGCAGTAGCTCTCGAAAGGCGGTATTGATTAAGTACTTCACTATTCTTGCCCCGCATTCTGGCTGTGACCTCTCTCACTTTCCTAGTAGTCGACTTATCTTTCGGGTTGTCTTTAAAAATGTCTTGGTAATCATGAAAAGCTTTTATGGAGTGCTCGGAGTATTGAATAATCTGATGAGTATGGCTGGTATATTGTGACATTAGGGTAAAGTCAACAATGGATCGAACACAGGTCAGAGCTCTGGTGAATATGGGACGTTCAGCAGCACTTGGACGATGTAGAGAAGCTGCAAAACACGGTAGTATCACTTTAACCAGATTTCTTATCTCATTTCTGGTCCACTGAGAGATCCAACAGTATGCTTTATTTGGCACGGAAGAGCTGGGATAAAGAGCTAAACTCTTCCAGATAGCCTTGAATGCTTGTGGTTGCTTGTACCTATATAGAAATCCGATAGGCCATTTCATCCGGTGTGTTTCGAATATTCCCAAGTACACCACGTGGAAAATATCTGGTTTGGGCAGGTCGGATTGCTCAAAGTTTGGAAGCTCCCAAAAGACACTTGGGAGCAATTTAAAACCACAATGCATTATTTCTTGCTTGGTGTGCTGGTCTTTATCACAGTATTTGCTGAGAGATGTTCATATATTCTCTAACCTTGTGTAGCAGCGGAACATCTCAACGGGAATCCTAGCTGTTCGGGGAGAACTGTACAGACAACACACTGATTTTGTTGAATCCCGTGCAATGGGACATTTCAAAGTGATCTGCAATCCAAGCCGAAAGACATAAGAAACATAATCGAGCCTTTCCATTGGCATATTCAATCTCAAGTCCAGAGTTCCCTAGAGCAATCATTGGTGCAAAAATCACTTCTATCAAATTGCAAAGAATCTCAATGTTTACCACCCTTTGCCCTATATCACTCGCTGCTACATCCATCATCTTCGGGAGGATGGACAATAGTGCCAAAAGGACGGTTGTAGGTTTTGAGGACTTATTTCACGGTCTTGATATAAGGTTCCCAATTGACATACAGATTCGCTGGGCTCTCTTATCTCACGAGACATTGGTCAAAAAGGAATGTCTGAGACACACATGATGGGTACGAGGGTCGCTCCATACGGTAATTCATTCTTTGCTGTGTGTCAATTTTGTCTCCCAATATATAGTATAGATGTGCCATAGAGCGTCGCATTTGTACATACCTGTGTTGCCCACCACCAATCAGCTGTGTGCATCTCAAAATATACTCCCCGAGGTGGTTCTTCACTATTCCATTCATTTACAGGCTTGTAAACCATATCTTGAGCAAAACATCTTTTACCAAATAAATATTTAGCACAATCAATAGGTTTGGGGAAATAGCATTTCTGTGTTAAGGAAGCTTGGTCAGGTTCTTCTCAGTCTGCAATTTCATGAATTCAATTTGGATCAGACCTTCTACGGATAAATTAACTTACTGCTTCGCTAAATGATACAGACACCACTTTCCAACTCGCTATCCCCATACCTGATTCCTACTCATCAACAGCAACAAGGAGCCCTTATGCAGTTTTAATATTAATCTCCGCAGGCCCAAAGTCCTTCTTGAAATAGCTTTCAATGTGAGTCTTTGGCACCTTTGCATCAATCAACCACTAATACAGCTCAAAGCTAGTCTTGTTTCTGAAGATGATCACATTATGTCTTCAGATCTTTTGTGCTGTACAACATCCCATAGTGATCTCTCAGCAGTGGAATGTGTTGTCGGCATCTGGGGTTCAACCCATAGTGTGTGTTCCACAGTGTCAGAATAGTTGAGACTTTCCACGTCAGAATCGGTAGCGTTTGCGTAGAAATGGGCTCAGGTTCAGCAATATTCGTTTAACATAATTTCAATTCTTCGCTTTATAGATCGGAAGAAAGGCCAGACTCAGCTGCAGGTTGCCAAGTTTGGATTGGATATTCTTTAGCACAAATAGGATGTTCTAGTGTGCTCTGAGGCTGAACAAAACCAGAATATGCTGTTTCCATATGGTGTCTGTACCAGGTACTCGACTAGTATTTTCTTCTACAGTATGGGCATTGAGACTCTGGTACTATTCTATAAGAAATTAGATTTGATAAACATCACAAACGAGACTTAAGATCAAGGTTACATTTCGAGCCTGATCACACTTTGTGCTTGAACGTGTATGGCAGTTGAATAACAAGTTTTTGACGGGAACTGTTCTGTAGAGATAGATTGAACGTGAAATGTACAAATAAGACGAAATTCGTCAGACTCTATTGTTAGTAATTGGAGGTTTGACAAGAGATAGAAAAAATGGAATACCATCAAGATGAATTGTATGCCCTGTCTGCGATACTAGTTTGAATTCTTTAAAGGTCTGCTTGCTGTCTTCTGTCTCACCTACCCCTGAGCAATATTGTAAATGATGGGACAGATTATGTCCGTTCTTCGTCTGAAAACTTCCTTGTCATATCAATACACGCACTCGATCTTTTGCTTTTTATCCAGGGAACCTCTCCACTTGCATTTTTATATTTATAGCACAAACTATTAGAATTATACCGTTAACCTCTTGTACTTTGTTCAGCCCCTTGCAGACTCTGAAAAGGCCAAACCCCAGGTCAAGTATTCTAATATTCCTTATCTAAACGACACCAAGAAAGCGGCGGCAGTCACAAGCCTACCCATTACAACGCTATACTTTACAATCTCTCTTGAAAAGCTTGTTCATGTTTGTTTGACTTGTCTTTCCACTTGTACAATCTTACCTTGTTACATGTTTGCTTTACAGTAACTGTATCATTGTACTCTTTTTTGCATAAACAGAAGAACGTTCACCATTCAAGATATGACGTTGAATGGTCTCTTTCAAATCAGTTGGAATGGTTAAAACTCTTAAGACTAGGACTAACAACGTGAATAGTGCGTTCTTCTTTCAAATATCGACCTTCTCTACGCTGACCTTTTCTCGTTCTTCTTCTTCTTTATTACCTCCAATTATCCTACTGCTTCTCATCATCCTTCTTCGACCTCAAAAGGCAACTGTTTTCTCCACCACAATATCTTTATATATAGCGCTTAACTTGAATTCTTTTGCACTATCATACAGTCTCACTCACATTTCACACCAACCTTACAGGTAACTCTCATCTATCTTTCCTGATGTTCCAAATGAGCCAATCTCAGGCCTTTCTTAACCGATACTCATGATATCAATAGAATAACCTACCGTTAAAGCGAAGCTTCGACTACTTCTCATTACGCTTCTCAGTTCCCAACTGTAACGTTGTCACTGAGAGTATCTTTATCAAACCCTCACTTGTCCTCACAGATAAACAATTAGTCACAGATGATAAGATAACACCATTTTCCACCTCATAAAGGTAAGTTTGTTGAAGAATTAGTCTCCTTACTTTCCTTGCTAATTGTCCTATAATAAACAAGTATGTGAAGCCTCTTTCTCACTTCCTTCTAGAACGCCATAAAGTACTATAGAAGTTCTTGAATGAACTTTTGCGTGGCAAGTATATGCTCTTCTATGTCGCTTTTAATTTGAAATAATAGCTGACCGCTATTCTGTAGATACATTGGTGGCTCCCTCTTTTTGGTTGCCATTTCCTATATAGTTAGTCTCCTGTATGTCTCATTTGCGCCTTTCCGAAGATGGAAGGATTACTTATTGTTATTTTCTAAATCTCTGGAGATTTCCACTCTTCTTCTGCTTGCTAAGAACGTTATCGCCTAATTCTGGTTAGCCTTCTGCCCGTCTTATTTGATCTGTTTGACAGATAATCTAATTGGTTATGAGCATCCCTCCGACTCGTACTACTACCGCAGCCTTCTGGACAGAGCTCAACTTTACAGGTGTTGGGCAAACTGTGGCTGGCAGGAGATACCGCGCCGTTCTCAGGTTCATTCTTCAAAAGTGCCAGAAGCGGAATATCACCCCTCGCAGGCAGGTAGGCGACACTTTGTGTGACCAAGTTACAATGGAGGCCTTCGAACACACTATCCTCAGAGGCTTCTCAGCCAAATTGAACACCCTCTTGCAACCGTCAATATAAGGCTTTCCATGCTGCTCTGGATGCTCTGATCATGGGCATGCTGAAGAAGAGACCTGAGTCTCATCAGAATGCCAGACTAAGTTCTGATCCCGAGGAAGAGGAGGAAGGCAAGGGGGTTAGCAGTGCATCCAGATCTGGATTGAGAAATAAAAGGGCAGTTGTTTATCCCGAACCCAGTTTTTATGAGTAGAACCCGATACGAATTATATTCATTGCGGTGTCAGATGCCAAGCCAGGGCAGGCACCCCAGCTCCCACGCGTGATCCGTAACAAAGACACGCGAAGCAAGACTTGGCTGGCGGTTCTCTTTCACTACATCTAACAGGAACTCGGCGAAGCTGGCTGTGCATAAGTAAAGGACGGTTAGCACCCATAGCCGTTCATTGGTATTCTCCGTGAGCTTCAAAGCAAGAGTGTCACTCCCGATGCCACCGACTAGATTGAACTGATTGATAACTATCAGGTTAATACCTGGCCTTGTCTCTCCCGCTATACCACCCTCACTGTTGCTGGCTTCCTCCACTTTCTAGCAGTTGCCCCTCCTGAAGGAGAAGAACCTGTTCAACCCAATATCCCTCTTGATGGGCACAAATGGCACGATCTTGAGATTGGCCAATTTTACCTTGCCCAGTTTTACACCGAGCCAGATAGCGACTCTGATCTAGAGGTGGTTCTTGAACATGAAGTACGGCGCAGAAGAACCTTTCCTAAGTTCCACTATGGCTGGCAGAAGATGATTCAGAGCAATATACACAAGATTACTAGACTCCAGTGCCACTCCTGGGAACTGATATCCCGCGCTTGTATCGGGAAGCGAGCGGCGTATATGAGCTATTATGCACAGTGGAATATCCCAACCGTGCCTCTTCCACAATGGATCCCAGCTCCTGCGTGTGAGGCACCATTGTCGTGATCGATTTGGCAGGGTTTCTAGGACTTTTTGGTGAGGGTTGTGTCTCCTTTGGGCTTTCATGGGTTTTCCTTTTGTTTCATGATCATTTTTAGGTTTTGCTTTCACTTCTATCCATTGGTTTGGGACAAGATTTCGGGGGCTTCTTTGTGCCGGTTGCGGTGTCCTTGGGTTTTCTGGTTGGGCTTCTGTCATTTCACCGGTTTTTTCTTACTTTTTTTTGCTTTACTCTGTATTCATTTGCTGGAGTTTCTGAGGCGTGTTTGCGTTGGGCTATGTCTTATTAGGGCTGAGGGAAGTTTCCTTTTGTTTCACAGGCTTGGTTTTGGTTTCATTTCAATCCTTTGGTTCAGGACAAAATTTCTGGAGCTTGTTTGTGCCGGTTGGGGTATTCTTGAGTTTTCTGGTTGTACTTCTTTCATTTGAGGTATTTTTTCTTACTTTGTTTTGCTCTGCTTTCTATTCATTGGCTGGGGCTTGTGACGCTTGTTTGAGATGAGCTGCTTCTTCATTAAGCCTTCGTGTTGTGGTTCTTTTGTTTCACAGCTTTCTTTTTTACTTCCTTGATTACTTGCTTCTGCTTTGCTTTGCTTCTATTTGTTAATTATTTTCTTAATACTCTTTGCATTGTTATATGGCTTTCCTATATCTTACCCTATAGTCTTAGAATTTAATGCTTTTAGTAGGCTATTTTTAGATTTAGGCATGTGAAATAGAGCTTTTCTGAGACGCTAAACATCCCTTTTATCCTTAATCTCATACAAGTATATATAATCCAACTTTGGAATACAATAAGTTATCTTCATCCAGTCAAGTGACCCAGCATATCAAATACTGGCCTAGCAATCCCGAATAGTCTATCCCTCCCCGGTCGAAAGCTATCCATAGACGTAGTTTTTGAGACATTTAAAGACCAAAAAGGTATGGCCTAGTCCGAGTAGATGCCAATGATTGCCACGGACCTTCGGTCATAGCTAAAGTCCGTCTGCTAACATAAAGCTCCTTTGTCTCCAATACGACCCTGTAAGTTCATAGATTCTTTTTGAGAACTTTTATCCATACTTCTGATTCCATATCCCGGTTTACATATTTCATATAAACGCTCAAGGATGTCAGGAAATACTAGCAGAGGTCAGCCAGGCCTCCTGAAAGCCAAACCAAGCTCTCTTAAGACTTAAATATAACCTTGACCACAGCAGCAGTAGTTCTCCAAGCTAAGGAATTCTCGTTCCGACCTTGACTAGCCTTCAGAGATATTGGAACCCGAGCACTTGACACTTATTGACAAGTCATTTTACTTGTTGAGGAAGGGGAACTGACAGATAGGGACTACGATCTGATTCCTCCTAGACATCGCTAATGGTCTGAAAAACGTCGTGCTGAATGGCTTGTTCGGTCACTACCCTGGAGGGTAAGGAGCCGGCTGAGATAAGTAAGTGAATCTAATACTATTTCAAATGACATGCTTCCAAGGAAGAGTATGGAGGACACCCCAACACCAACTGGGAATGACCCATCGCAGGGGCTGTCGTTACAAGAGCAGGCGGCACAATTACATTCAGGCCATCTCATGGTCCATTCATCACACTTCTCATCCTATGATGGTAAAGAGGAGCAAACTTTGCCGTCCTATTCTGGAAGTAGTGTAGTTAATCTGGACTTTCTGGCATCTGATATCGGGACCCCTGTCACACTATCAACAAAAAGCAATTTATTGCATGGTAAGAAGAGGATAATCTTTCAGAACGCTGCAAATATGACCTGGTATCACATATGGTTTGTTGATCTCTTTATAAAGCCTGCCGAAAATGATACCCTCCTCAAAGACTATTGGGTAAAGGCAATATAAAGTTAGGTTGGAGAGATATGGTAATGGAAAAGTGGGCTATGAGGTTTGTAAGTCTTCTAATTAACGAAAGGGTCTCATTTGAGACTCAGTAAAGTTAATTAGGTACATTTAGTTCAAATCTCAGCAATTTAGTGCTAGGTAACACTTAGTTTCGGAGTATAAGAACACTATCGAGTACCATTATGACTTCTCACATAAATCACTAACTTCAAATAAACAAGTGGGTGGCCTATTTGCTCGAAAATGAGGGGTTTACCTGCCACCCAAGTACACTAGAGGTTCGTAAACTCAGATCATTCCCAACACAAGGGTGGCAAGGCTTACGTGAACAGGAATGTGGTTGGTGCTTTTCTGCACCCGATATAGCAAAACACTTGTTTCACAAGTGGTACTGGCATACGAAAATGCAGGGGAGGACCGATAAAAATTTTCTTAATTGTACTAAAGACATTCTGATATGCCTTACTACGGCATATATGTATCATGCTCTGAAAGCTTAGAGTTCAGGATTGTTTGTTCAACCTGCAGATTTCTCAGTTGTGACCACACAAGGTTAATATTAAATTTTTTAAAGGAATAAATCTGGCATTGTAAAGTCTCTGGTACTAACTGGAAAAATTTAGAGGTTTATCTTCGACAGCTTACAACCCGGCAAGGCCTACCATCACCATTGAAAAAGCAACTCATTGCTGATACAAAAAACGTATTAAGAAAATGCTGCAGGAGAGTGGATATATTCAGGACAAGGAGTCTCGCGCTTGACTACAGGACCAAGAAGGTGTAGAATATCTGGATGTGGAGGTTTCAAGGGTATGAGGAAAGCGAGGGGGAGGAAGAAAATTTAGATCCTGAAGGGGCAGAAGTAGTTGGAGCTTCCCAAGAGGGATTTAGTCAACCCGACTACCATCTTATTTGGGACGAAAATATACAATTAACGAAAAATGATTCCAAATTAAAGGAAGTATTGATTTATTATTAATATTCCAGTTAGAGTTAGATTTCAAGCCAGTTTGTAAAATAAACTATCCAGAGAATGTAGGGTTGAGCTGAGCAAAGTACCCAGAGACCCGAGAGGAGAGCAGGAGTTGAACAGAACGGCGAAAGAATGTACGATAGCAATGCGCCTATGCCAAAAGGAATACAGAAACCGAATAATGTTATTAAAAGCCCAAGGGTCAAGCATTCTTAGCGCAGAGTAGAGAGGAGCAGTGGACAAGAACATGCATCATGAGCTAATAGATGTTGTAACTGGTACAGGCACCTGAGTTACTATGTTTTATGTTGGGTTTCGAGTATCGTTTGATACTCAGTATGTTTTACGTTTGGTTTCCGATATCGTTTAATACTCAGTATGTTTTATGTTTGGTTTCGGGTATCGTTTGATACTCAGTATATTTTATGTTTGGTTTTGAGTATCGTTTGATACTCAGTATGTTTTATGTCTGGTTTGAGTATCGTTTGATACTCAGTATGTTTTATGTTTGGTTTTGAGTATTGTTTGATACTTAGTATGTTTTATGTTTGGTTATGAGTATCATTTGATACTCATAATGTTTTATGTTTAGTTTTAAGTATCGTTTGATACTCACCATGTGTTAGGTTTGATAGTTGAGGAGTTTCAAGGTTACCACTTTCGGAGCCTTATTGATATTTGTTTAAAACAAGGCACGGGATAGCCTGACAAGTGTATTAAATAACTGCTATTCTCCGGACTTAGAGAAGGCAGACTTCAACGAAGAGAGTTTTCAATATAATTGGTTGAACAGTTACTTCTTCAGTTCGCTTCAAGAATCTTTAAGTATTCACTTGGGTCTACCAAACATCTACTATTAGGAACTACTAAGTAATTGCGATATAGTAAGAAGTTTGTTACAACAACTTAGTCTAAGCCTCCGGTACTTAGTCTCGTTAGATACCGCACTTTGGTATAGAGAGCGTATAGTTACTCTATCGATATATGGCACCACCCTGTGGGGCCTTTACATTTTTTTAACTTCAACAAGTTATAAAGATTTCACAGTCTTAAGATCCAAGTAGGGGCAAGGCCTCTAAGCGAGCAGGAAAGAGACCGGCCAGAGATAGCCAAGGACGATTCACCAAAACCTCAAAGGAACAGTTCACCATTGAGAAAGCTGCCAGGCAGCTATCAAGGGACGAAGCCCAACAAGTCCTAGCGGAATCATCAAAGGAACTTGAGAAGGCAAGAACAACAACCCCGAGGGGGTTCCCAGAACCACCTACAAAGGCTACTTCAATACAAGCTGCACCAGGGAACGACCACGATGATTCAGATAGTAGCAGCGATTCAGACAGAATGTCCGAAGGTGCAGGTCCTAGTAATAGGCCAGCAAGTCCCACACCTAGCCCAGCCACAACAGCTAAGCTAAGCATCAAAGTACCAACTCTAAGGAAGTTTACCGGCGAAGGTGACCACCTTAAACCAGAAGCGTTTGACAGATGGTACAACTCAGTCCAACTCTACCTACGCCTCTATGGAGTAAGACAGAGTGTGGAAGGATCAGGGAACTACTGGATCCTATATACAGAAGGGCGAGCACAAGAAGCAGCATTCCAGGCGGCAGAACACTTTGGCGAAGATATTACCAGGCACCTTGTAATCACATACCTACGAGCTGCAGAATTATATGGCGAAGATATCACCAGGAACCTATTAATCACCTATCTGAGAGAACGATTTCAGTCATCAAAACAGAAAGACAATACATACCGGGAGTTCCAAGATATCTGTCAAGTTAAGAATGGCCAAGTATACGAAATTGCGACTGTTGCGACAGATCTACTCATGGACAGGTCCTGGTTACCTCCACACACTATTAGCGACTATGCATTTATTCAACCACTATTCGCATGTATGCACTCCAAACTACAGCAGGATGTGGTATCTCAATATGAAGGTGATGAATCAATTCTTGATATTATCACCACTACAGAAAGACTGGATGCCATCAACCGAAGCACAGGAGCTTATGGAAAAGACAAGCATGAGAAAAAAGACCACAACGACAGAGACCAGAAACAGGATCGGAAACCTAAGAAAGGGTTCAACAAACAAAGTAATCCCTGTAAGAATAAGGACGGAAAGGATAAAGGAGCCTCTTTCACCTGTGGCGGAAAAGGGCACATAGCAAAAGAATGCCCAAGCAAGAACGACAAAGGAAAGACTAAGGTCATGAAGGAAGCATCCTCCAATTTAGCGGAACAAGAGGACGGATATGATGAAGTTTCTATCAACTCTCTTGAGATCGAAAGCTATGCATCAGCTAAAGCAACTCGGCCCGCAATAATCAAAGCACAACATGTGCTACATGGCACAATATTCATCAATGGGAAGGAAGTTAGAGTCCTGTTTGATACAGGAACGATTGGAGCCAACCTAATAAGCGCAAACTTTGTCACTGTTCACGGCATTCCCAGTACAGAAATGGAAAAACCCACCATGATACATATGGCTATGAAAGGATCTTGATCAGAAAGCCATAGGAAATGTATCGTCGATCTCTCAGTTGGAAGGCTCAATGCCAAAGGCAACAAAATGATCGTCGGAAATTTACCAAAGTACGATGCCCTTATAGGAATGCCTTTCCTCAAACAGCACGAAGCTACAATCGAATATGGCAAATTAGCAATTATGTTTCCCAAACAAAGGGTCAGAATCAAGTGCACACCTACTAGCGGAAACATAAGAGCAGCCATATTTAGTACCGAAACCATTATGGAACAACATCTAGAGGTATTCCCGGAAGTTATACCAGAAGGATTACCGCCACTCAGGAAACTAAACCCTGACATCAGACTCAAACCAGGAGCGGAACAAAGAAGCCTACCAACATACTCTATTCCAGAACGATGGGTATCAGACCTTGGTAAATGGATAGAAGGAAAGATAAACACCGGGATCATTGAACGGAAAGCAGTTCATGGAGCAGCCCCCATGTTCGCTCAAAAAATAAAAGATATGATACGCATGAGACCACTGGTTAACCTTACTGCAAGAAACGATATAACCATAAAAGACGATGAAACGATTCCAAACCAGAAGATGATCCTGACTTCTCTAGCAAGAGCGAGATACAGGAGCAAGATAGACCTTAGCGATACCTACTCCCAGACAAGAGTTGAGCCAAAGGATGTTGATAAGAACGGTTTCAAATCACCCTTTGGATATTTCATTAGCAAAGTTATACTGCAAGGAGATATGAATGCATCAGGAACATTCATGTGCATAATGTCTGACTTATTCGCCGAATATTTGGGAAAGTTTGTGTGGGTGTATATTGACGATATACTCATATTCTCCGATACAGAGGAAGACCACTTGATACACATATCCAAGGTCTGCGACCAACTCAGGGATGCAAAATTCTATGCAAGCTGGAAGAAATCAGAATTTTGCTGCACCAACATGGATGTGCTAGGATACATAATTGACAAAGAAGGTTTAAGGCCATCACCGGAGAAGATAACGAAAATTGAAGAATGGACTACACCTCAGAATAAAAAGCAACTACAGGAATTTCTCGGTACTGTTAACTATATCAGCCAATTCCTGCCATACATAGCAACAATAACTGCACCCCTTACGGCGCTTTCTGGAACAGAAAAATTTGTGTGGACTACAACACATGACCAGGCCATGGAAAATGTTAAGCGAATGGTGGCACAAAAGAAAGTTATGAAACCACTGCAGTATGAATCAGCATTACCAATATGGCTGATAACCGATACATCAGACACTGGAGTGGGAGCATGGGTAGGACAAGGAGAAACAGCTGAAACTGCAAGACCAGCTGCATTACATAGTAGGAAATTCTCCAACGCACAGATGAATTATGGGACCACAGATAAGGAAGCATTAGCGATCGTGGATGCTCTTACAACACTCCACCACCTCCTGGCCGGAAACAGGTTTACGATTGTCACCGATCATCAACCCCTAACGCACCTAAAGACGAGCAAAACACCAACCAAGAAGCAGCTTCGTTGGAGAGGATTCATAGGCCAACATGATACCGAAATAGTATATCAGCCAGGGAAATGGAACTATTTAGCTGACGCATTATCACGTCTCTATGTGAACGATAACGAATACCCTTACTACGCTAAAGATTCTACTCAGGAAGAACCAGAAACCAATCCTGTACTACCCACCGATAACCAACCTATTGCCCTTTACACAGCATATCTGTCAAGCAATATGTCTCGATATGAGAGCCTACCGGTTCAGTACATTCATGATCATGATAGCGGTGGTAGCTAATGCGATTTTAAGGACTACTGAGAATACCCGGCTATTAATGATTGGGATGATTATAGGAGTATCGGCAGCAACAGAAGCCAGGAAGGAATAGATCATTCAGCCATACATTGGTCATTCTGCGATATACCAGCATGCCCTGATCACGAAGAATTGAAACCACCTACCAAGACTTATAGCAGTTTCCCAGGCAGCAGCCCACCAGCTACAGCTCCCACCATCGATAAGGATGAGGACATGGATACTGAACCTGATGAAACCATCTCAACTCAACCCAGGCTGGACCTATCGAAGATCCAGAAACGATTACATGGAGCCCTTGGCTGCACAACTACGGGTATCCCATCCGAAAGCCCTGTTTGCCCAGAACATCAGGCCCGAAGATCGCCAACTACCAAGCCCCTCTACGGGGGGCCATTAGCAAGTTATAATATTTTTCCTGTCGTTGAGCCACCTAGGCTGCCCCACTACGAGCGAAACCTCTATGAGGTATACAACGACATACCCGAGGAGGAGGAGGATGAGATCTCGAGGTGGCAGAAGGTGGTTGACAAAAGAGATATCACATAAGCTGTGAACGATATGGAATCCATCTGGCGGGAACAGATGATCAAAGGATATAGGAACGACTCAGTCTACCAATTGGCCCAGGACTCCAACAACATATCCCAGGGAGAAAAGATGCAACATTACCGTATCCGCAATGGACTACTTTATGCCACTACTTGAGGAGGAGACGACTGCCTTTACATACCAAGAGGATATGGGGTTAATGGAGAAACACTTAGGGAACTAATAATTAGCGAAATACACAACAAGAGGCACTACAGTGCAGACCGGAATCTACGATATGCTACCGAGTATATCTACTTGCCGGAAATGAGACAGGATTGTAGAGATTTTGTTAGGCAATGCGAACTTTGCCAAGCAAATAAGGAACGCAATACCCTGCCGGAAGGCGAAGCACTCACCCTCCCTTTCCCCTCCGAGATATTCTTGAGTTACGCTATTGATTTCAGCGGACCTTTTACTAGGCTAAAGGAAATGGACTCGGTATATATTGGTGGTAGTGGATAGAGCAGTGGGATATAGCTAGCTAATCTCGACCTTAGTTAATGCTACTGCAGTATCCACCATGGAACTACTCTGTCACTATATTTTTACGCCACATGGAGTACCTACATCGATTTTCAGCGATGCTGATCCACGATTTACCTCCAAATTCTCGCAGCAGACCCTCAAGACCATGGGGGTTGAACACATCATGCCTGCCCCCAGCTACCAAACCAATGGGCAAGCTGAACGGAAAATCAGGGAACTTAAGACTGCCCTGAGAAACGTTTTCAACAACTGCCAAACCAACTGGCTCTCCTCCCTCCCTGGAGTGACAGAATATTCTAACCCTGGACACTCAGATACTATTAACATGTCACCATATGAAGCGGTATATGAAGGAGACTATCCTCTACTTGATACCTACCGAACCTACCCCTCTGCAGTTCCTGCCTCTGATGATTACTACAACAGACATGAGGAGATCAGAAATGCGGCCTACCAAGCATTAAGGCTGGCAAGGGCGAGGTCTGGCAGGGTGGCAGCTAGGAGGAGAAAAGAACATAAGCCAGTGGAGGCAGGAGGAATGATCATGGTGTTTGGAGACCAATTTGCGACGGAATCTGGAAGGTCAAGGAAACTACACCCACGATGGCGAGGACCCTTTACAGTATGGGATTAGGATGAACATACACAGAACTATACCGTCAGTATGGATTCAAGGATGTACCGCCGACAGAAGGGAGTATTCCACTGTTCAGTTATCAAAGCCTACCACCCTAACGATAAGCAACGATTTCCAGGCAGGACCCATGCTAAACCAGCACCTATCCTCATCAACGAAGAGTAGGAATGGGAAGTGGAAACGATTTTGGATGATAGACAAAGGCATGGACGAGACCAATTCGTAGTCAAATGGATTGGGTATCTAGCGAGTGAGAACTCTTGGGAACCTATCGAAGGACAGGAGAATTCGATAGAGATGGTGCAAGCATGGTGGACTGACAACATGCCAGGAGATGAATTTCCTATTGTTTTTTCTGGGTATAGTACGGTTTATTTTTCTCCTATTAAGGATGGTTTTGAATCTCATATTATTGAACATCCGGTTGACAAAGGGTTTTGGGAACCACATTTGGATACTGATTACAATAGTAAGGAATAATGTTTTGAGTTTTGTATGTATTGAAATAAGGGTTTTATTTTGTTTTTGGGTGTAACTGGGACAGGTACCTGAGTTAATATGTTTTATGTTTGGTTTCGAGTATCGTTTGATACTCAGTATGTTTTAGGCTTGGTTTTGAGTATCGTTTGATACTCAGTATGTTTTATGCTTGGTTTTGAGTATCGTTTGATACTTAGTATGTTTTATGTTTGGTTTTGAGTATCGTTTGATACTCACCATGTGTTAGGTTTGATACTTGAGGAGTTTCAAGGCAACCACCTTCGGAGCCTTATTGTTATTTGTTTAAAACAAGGGACGGGATTGCCTGACAAGTGTATTTAAGACCTGCTATTCTCCGGACTTAGAGAAGGCAGACTTGGACAGAGAGAGTTTTCAATATAATTGGTTCAACAGTTACTTCTTCAGTTGGCTTCGAGAATCTTTAAGTATTCACTTGGGTCTACGAAACGCCTACTATTAGGAACGACTAATTAGTTGCGATATAGTAAGAAGTTTGTTACAACAACTGAGTCTAACCCTCTGGTACTGAGTCTCGTTAGATACCGCACTTTGTTATAGAGAGCGTATAGTTACCCTATCGATATATGGCGCCACCCCGTTGGGCCGTTACAGATGTTCTATGGCGCAAAAGGGACATATATACTTTGCTTAAACAGTGGATACGCAAAGAAACAATTGGGGTTGAATTAGGTCAATGGGGATGTTAGGGGTAGCCGATAGCGGAACTATGATATCGGACTAGGCCTGGGTAGGGGTCTTCGGAGATTTGTCTAAGAAGGCTCGTAGGTAACTATCTCTCGTGAGACGTAATTGAAGTAAAAATAAAAGATAATTGCTTAAGGATAAGATTTTGTAGCGTAATCACTTTTTATATTGATAAGATCTCTTCTCCGGTGCTTGATGATTTCTTGTACCAAGGGAGGCACTTCGATATTTATATTCCGCGTCTGAGTGTTCGCGGGCTAACTAATAACTACTAACTAAAAAGTGCGAACACTATCTGACCCTGACAACTGTTCGACTACTTGCTTAGCATTATGAAGACATACACTATTCATCTAATCGTGAGGGTGTGTCATTCTCTTCAACGATAGGTGTGCAGAGTTCTCGTAGTCCGAATAGGTACTAACGTTATAACTTTCTTCACCGAGCCATGTACGGAGTGGCCAACTCCTTGGTCGTGAGACCATTCAATGCGTATGAGTTCTTAGGCTGCATGCGCATCAGGTTTTGGGAGGACTCTTACTTGCAATCGCACCTATGGCTAATTGCGCGCAATGCCTCTCCCTTACTGACTAGCTCTGAGTGGGACCGTTGATCTCCACTATGCGTACCAGTGTCTATTTTCCTTATGGGAAGATTTCGCCTAAGCGTCCACTCTTTTGGTTCCCTCAGCTCTCTTAACTTTGAAGGCCTATAACTTTATGCGATGTCGACCGATTTGGCTCGAACCACTTGCATAATTTTCGCTAGGTTCTCTTCTCATATATCCTGCGAATAGCATCCGGTCGGACGGACGGCTGCGACGTATATGGTGTTATTGCGAGTGGTCCCTGGAGGGACATTTTGGGATGCGAGTGCAACTACCACCGGTGCGGCAACGAACGTAGTGTTCCAACGTCGGGGCTGCAGGGGTATGATGGCTGTATTTTTGAGGTCTGTGCGCAGGGGTCTGTGCGCTTTGGAGGTCTGTGCGCTGGATTCCAGTATTTCATACATGGGCTTTCAATGTGCCTAACACGAGCTCCCTCCTTAAGGTTTCGCCTCGAATACCTTATTATTTATATTACTAGATCAAATTTATTCCAACTTCCTTTTTGAACTTGGGGTAGTAGGGTAAAAAACCTCATGCGTTTGCTTGTCCACATGAGGAAAACCTTTCCTAATTCATTCAACTTCGGCCAGTCCCGGCATATCCGGGTTCTGCCTATGAAACCGTTCCACCATCTCCCGAGCGTTTGTTAGCCCTTCCTGGGGTTCCCAAGTATTCTCATCCTCCGCACATCCCTTCCATTTTACAAAATACCGAAGTTCCTTGAACGTTCGGTTTCGTCTTCCCACCTTCCTAGTATAAGTGATTATCTCACTTTTAACTATTCTTTCCACTTCCCATTCCAGGTCTCCTTCAACATCCTCTGGTTCTCTAGATGGTTGTTCCCTGGCCTCCCGTATTGAGGTTCGGTAGGGTTCTAGTAACGATATAGGGAACACGGGATGTATTTTCCATCGCGGGGAGATCTCGAGTTTGAAGGCTCGGTTGCTCTTCTTAACTTCCAAGACTTTGAATGCTCCGTGAAGCTTCGGGCTTAGTTTCTTTGTTGGTCGCTTAGTTCGTATGTTCTTTGCATTTAGCATTACTAAGTCCCCAACTTTGATGTCCGGCTGTTGTTTTGCTTTCCGGTCATAGTATCGGCCCATATCTTCGCGAGTTTTCTCCAATGCCGTTTTAACCCGTTGGTGTATATTCTGCATCCAGTGTGCATAGAGTCCTGCTCCTGGATTCTGAGCTTCTCGTTCCTTCATCCATTCCGTTTGTGGGTGGAATCCATAGTTTGCGTAGAAGGGGGATAACCCATGGGCGGTTGTACTGCAGTTGTTGTACGCATGTTCCGCTAGTGGTAACAACTGATACCAATCGTCCTGATCGTAGTTGACGAAGTTCCGTAAGTAACCTTCCAGGGTTTGGTTGGTTCTTTCCGTTTGTCCGTCGGTTTGGGGGTGGTAAGCTGTTGACATTTTGCGTTTAATGCCTAGAGATTTGAACAAAGATTCTCACTATTCCCCCGAGAACTTAGCATCCATATCTGATATTATCTCGGTGGGGAGTCCGTGAAGTTTCCAAACTTCTCGCAAGAAGGTGTCTGCCACATCTTAGGCTGTAGCGTATTTCTCCTAAGCCTATGAAGTGGGCCATCTTGGTGAATCGATCTACCACTACCAAGATTTGAGTATGTCCCTGAGACTCTGGCAAGTGGGTGATGAAGTTGGTGGAGATAGATGTCCAAGCCGCAAAAGGAACTTGCAGTGGTTGTAGTAGCCCGTACTTTGCGTGTCGTGGTGATTTATTGTGTTGACATTCATTGCATGACCTTACGTAGTCATTTATCCACGGAGTGAGCCCTTTCCAATAGAAGTCTCGGGTAATAAGTTCAATTGTCTTTTCCTGTCCGAAATGGCCCGCTACTCGTGAGTCCTGGCATCCTTTGGCGATAGTAGTCTGTAGAGCTTCGTCGTTTGGAATATATAAGCGATTCTTATAGTAAAGTAATCCTTGCTTCCTTTGCCAGTTCTTTGTCGGTTCCCTTTCCTCGGCTTCTAACTTGTCCAACTCATGCTGCCTTTCCTTCCATTCTTCGTCTCTTTCTCCCGCTGTTAGCACTTCCGCGATAAAGTCCGCGTTAAACGTTCTCATTTCCACTTGGGATAGTATAGCATTTGACATCAGAACATGTTCCTGAGTCAACCTCGGGTGGTTCCCCATGTCTTCGACATCGAAGTATTCATTGTTTTCCTTCTTAGCTTGTAGGAAACATATCATGGGTGGCGAGTCTGATACTTGTATAGTTCGCTTAGGAGACAGATCGGTACTTCCGAGTCCCTTGTTTGACCGTTCTGTTTCCTGGAGGTTTTCTACTTCCATTATGTCTGATGTCTCAATCTTTTCAATTATCATTTGCGCTATTCGGTCACCTGGTTGAATCCGGCAATCAGCCTTGCTGTGGTTAACCGTAATGACTTTTACCTCTCTTGTGTAGTCAGCGTCCACCACGCCTCCGTTTATTGCAATGCCCTTCTTGCTTGCTAGTCCACTTCGGGGTGCTATCCTTGCGTAGGTTCCTATAGGCAACCCAACAGCAATTCCCTTTTCCGCTAATACCTGGCCTAGGGCCGGTATTGTGAATTCGTTTATAGCATACTGGTCATGGCCTGCCGCTAGCCTTGAACATTTAGTTGGGAGTACAGCGTTTGTAGAGAGTTGTTTTATCCGGATCACATTCTGGTTTAGTTGTTCCATCCCTGAAACATATCCCTCTTCTTCGTCTTCTGCGTGAATGAGGGCCAACTCGAAGTGATCGGGTTTTAAAATTGACTGTTCGCTGTGCTTAGCTCCCTCCTCAGGACGGTACTCCGGCCGTCGGCTGAGTGCATCTGGCTTCCCTCCTCTTGTTCCAGGTCGGTAAATAATTTTAAAATTATAATCCGCCAGCCTTTGTGCCCACCGTATCTGTCTCTGACTCCAGACTTTGGTAGTAAGGAAGTTTTGCAGATTCTGATGGTCCGTGTATACGGTTATAGGTTTGTCTGATCCTATTAAGTAGTGGCGCCATTCTTTGAATGCTTCTAGGATGGCGAGCAATTCTTTATCGTGGATCTCGTAATTGCGTTCTGCATCGTTTAGTTTCCTGGAATGACAAGCTACAGGGTGTAGTCTTTTCTCCTTAAACTGCGACAAAACACAACCGAGAGCAAAGTCGCTTGCATCTGTTTCTACTACCAATTCCCTGTCTGGATAGAAGTGCTCCAAGATAGGTGCTGTTGCGAATCGTTTTTTGAGTTCTTCGAAAGCGGCGTTCTGTTTTGGCGCCCAAAAGAATTTACTTTTTTCTCCTTTTAGCGTTTCCGTGATAGGCGTACAGATTTTTGAGAAATCCTTGATGAATCGCCGATAAATGTTGGCAAATCCGTTAAATATCTGGACTTCCTTAACCGACCTTGGTGGCTTCCAGTTCCTAATCGATTCCACCTAGCGCTCACTCATTGTGACGCCATTGGTTGCGACGATGTAGCCTAGGAATTCTACCGACTCCACGTGAAAGACTGCTTTTGTGATTGATATTGCCAATCGGTGCTCCTGTAGTTTATCCAGGACTTTCCTTACTAGTTCCTCATGTTCTTCCATCGTCTTGGAATAGATTAGAATGTCGTCTAAGTAAACTACTACTCTATGATCGAGAAATTCTCGAAGGATTTTGTTCATCATGGCCTGGAAGGTTGCAGCTGCATTGACCAGTCCGAAAGGCATTACCTTATATTCAAAATGCCCATATCTGGTTCGAAACGCCGTTTTCCATTCATCCCCTTCGCGTATTCTCAACAGGTTGTAACCGTCCTTTAGATCCAACTTGGTGAATATCTTTGCACCTGCCACTCGATCTTTTAGTTCTCCCATTAAAGGTAGGGGGTACTTATTTAGGATCGTTAATTTATTAAGGTTTCGATAATCCACACAGAGACGTAGTTTCCCATCTGGTTTCGGAACAAAAAGGATTGGTGCACCTGCTGGAGACTGACTGTGGGCGATCTTTCCCTGCTTTAGTATCTCCTTTAGGTACTTGTCTAACAAGTCTAACTGATATGCCGACATGGGATAAATGGGTCCCCAGGGTGGTTCAGCGCCTGGTTTGAGATCAATCGCATGATCGAATGTTCGTCGGCTTGCTAAAGTTTCTGCCGTCGAGGTGAGGAATAGCTCCTTGTATTTCTCATAGGGTTGTGGTAGCAAGTCCAAGAGTACTTGGTTGGGATCGTCCACTTGCTTTATTCTTCCACAGTATTGGGCCTCCTCATCGTAAGTTACCGTTTCGTCCCATTCAAACATTCCTCCTATTCCTTCATCTTCGACATGTCATTGACAACAATGCTCTTTGAATGCCCACTTCTTTGGGTCTGCAATATTTGCAATAGGGTGTTCCTTATGCCACCATCCGAACGGGATGATTAAGTCGTATTTGCCTGCCGCTGCTACCTCGCAAGATATATCTGAGCGGTGGCCATTATTTCCTATTTCCAGGAGTATCGGATGAGTAAAGTTTTTACCGCCTGAGGGGTTAATTTCCCCATCAAAGGCCAGAATAGGTAGGGTATTCTGACGTGTTTCGTATGGAATGTTGAAGTGTTCAACTAAATCTTTGTTGATTAAAAATATGTTTGATCCTGAGTCCAGATGTACTCGGATGTGTATTCGTTTACCAGCGGTCTCGATATATGCCGGCCCTTCCGGGCAGTTATAATGCACTGGTTTGGGGATTTGAGTTTGTAATCGTTTGCCAACTGGCAACGTGGTCATGTCTTTTCATTTGGTCATCGTGGTTAAGCGTAGGTATTTTGGGTTTGTTACCACGCCCGCGTAGTTTCGACTCTTGAAGTCTTCTCAGACAAACTAAAAGATGTCAATAGCTCGGTTACTGGGCAGCCCACTACTAGCGGTCTTTACTTCTTGCCGAAGAATTCCCATAACCCTCCAGACTGCCAGTGTATTTACCAGCTTGCCTATCCAACTGGTTTTGTACCGTCTCAAGCTGGTTTTATACATTAGGGAGTAATTCTGGATCCTCGGTATCTTACTCCTAACATTCAGCCAGACCCTGTATTGGTTGGACAACGTAGTGATGCTTCGACGTATGTGCCCTGTCACTCACCTCATAGGTCTGGGTGGATGTACTTCGGGGCTGATCTGAATATTTGGTTTCCTGTTCTCCCAATCACCGTTGGTTTGAACTGCTTTCTAGGGGTTCCTCGTTGGACTGATCGTACTAAGGGTTTTTCCCTTATCGTCATCCTAACTCTTTTTCTTCTTCTGGGTACTAGTTAATCCTTTCCCCAGGTCGCTCCGCTTTGTTCTCTTAGGCCTTCAGGGTTACGCCAGATTACTACTCCTGTAGTCTCTCATGATTTTTGATTTTGATTTCGGAGGGAGGGCTTCCTCCGAGTACCCGATTGCCGTCGCCATCGGTGCCGTGAGTAACTTTACATTAACTCCATATCGCTCAAGTTCGATGCCATTAGTCGCTCTATCTGGTTGACCCTGGGTACTTCATCCTCGGTCGGTTGCTGACTTAGAGCCGCAGATTGTCCTGGTTGGAAAGGAGTCGCTGGGCCGGCTTTCCATTGCCGCGACTTCGGGTAGGGAGCCTTTTTATGATAAGGTTTTTTGGATTCTATTGCTCAAATGTGAATTGACTTTCGGCATTCAGCCCATTTGTAGTTATTTATTCCACAGCGGGTGCACTGTTGGTTGTCTTTTCGAGCTTGGATAACCTGTTCTTTAATGTCACCATGCGCTGTTTTCCAATCCGTATGTTCCACTTTTCCTTTAGTTGTGGTCCCCTTATTGTTTCTTTCCGCCTCCTGTTTGGCTTTGTACTCCGCCTTTTCTTCAGCGGTGTATATTTTTCATTGCTTCTTAGACTTTGTAGTTTTCTCTTCCCTTTTCCTTTTTCCACCCGAATCGCCTTTAGTTGTGGTGGGATGGTCATGTCAAAGTGCGACTTGTTCTAAAAAGGTCTCCTCCCGCCTGGTGACTTCTCTTATGGCTGCCATCCAATCGCTATCACAGGCGTATTCTTCAGTGGATAATCGTCGTAAGGCTTCTCTTGGGAGTCGTCGTTCGATCATCTGGCACCACGCGATCCCACTCATGTGGACATGAGTGTTTAAGTTCTCCATATCTAGGAGATACATATCGACTTTATTTTTATACTGGACTTTTTCCATTAGTGCCAGTGCTCTTTCACCCTCATGGGTTAGTGCAAAACGGGTGACGCATTGATTCCTGAATGCTTCCCAATACTCATATCCTTCCACTTTGAGGTGACCCATTTCTCCGGTCATCTTCTTCCTATAGGTTATGGCGAATGCCGACACGTCTTCCCCTTCCATTCTTCCTAAGGCGTACTTAACGCGTTCCTTATCAGTTTCCCACTGGTGTGGATTTCTTTTGAAGTAGTCCTCGCATTGTAGTAACCAGAGTTTAATATCCTGGTGTTTGAGGTTTTTGAAGGTTGGGGGTGCGTCTGCTTGTTTTTTGCCACTATGGGCAATGGCCATTCCTATTGCTTTAGCTAACAGGGTTACCTGCGGATCAGTTGGGTTGCCTCGTTCGGGTCTCCAGGATGGTCCGCCGTTTCCCCTGTTTCCTCCTTGCTCATCATCGGAGTCATGATCACTTGGGTCAGGGTCGCTTCCGCCTGGTGGTTGCCTTGGTGGTCCTTGATTACCACCATCGTCTCTTTGGTTGGTAGGGTATTCTTCTGGTCGTTTCCCCTCGTCTTGCCTAGTTGGGTTTTGCCTTTCCTGCATCCAGCGCTGGACTCTATCTGGTGCTTCCGCTACTTGCGGAGCCGCTGGGGCTGGTTGGGCAGGGACCGTGGTTGTTGGAGTTGGCTGGAGATTTGCTAACAATCTCATCACCTGTTCCATTTGGGCGGTCTGGGTATTTGCGAAGGTTTTTTGTGCTTCGGCTTGGTCGGATACTACTTTTTGGAGTATCGCTATGTCTTGCGCATGTTGAGCTTTGAGTTTTAATACTTCTTGCTCAAGTATAGAATCTCTTGTTGCCGAAGCTTCGCCCTGTTCTTCAATGTTAACATGGAGTTGGGAACTTACTGCTTCGTGGCGACTTTGTCGCTCATTAGCCGATTTTATTTCTTGAGCCATCCTGGCTAACTCCTCTTGTCTTGTGTAAGTAGCATTTTCTACTGCTATAATGAGTCCTTCAAATGCCGCAGTTTTCTCCGCATCTAATTGCTTTCCGTCTGCCACCTTTTTCCTAGTGTCGTCCATTTCTGACACTAATCCTTGTACTGTCTCTGCAAGATCGCCGATTTTTACCTGATTGGTAGTAATTCATCCGTCTAAGTGTTGTGCAGCCTTTGCCGCTCGTTCCATTAGACTGCGTAGGTAGGCGTCGGTGTTGCTTGGTCTCGGGGATGCTTATCTTCTCCCAGATCCGGAAGCCGCTATTTTGGCCCCAATCCCTCTTGGTGCGGCATAGGGGGATCCCCTTCGTCTTTGTGCGATGTCTGATCGTATCGGGGCATCAGTGTTGGAATGAACGGAAGCACCTAATGCTTCGGTGATGCGTTCCATGGGACTTGGCGGGTCTCTGCCTGACGTATCCATGGGTTCTCCGCCCATCATGAGAGGTCTTGATAGGAAGGACATTTTATATGTTATGAGGAAATTTTTCGCTCATGCAGAAAAAGGTAATTTGAGGTGAGCCTTGGTAACAAGGAGAACTATCAATATAGTGTTAGGGGTAGCCGATAGCGGAACTATGATATCGGACTAGGCCTGGGTAGGGGTCTTCGGAGATATGTCTAAGAAGGCTCGTAGGTAACTATCTCTCGTGAGACATAATTGAAGTAAAAATAAAAGATAATTGCGTAAGGATAAGATTTTGTAGCGTAATAACTTTTTATAGTGATAACATCTCTTCTCCGGTGCTTGATGATTTCTTGTAGCAAGGGAGGCACTTCGATATTTATATTCCGCGTCTGAGTGTTCGCGGGCTAACTAATAACTACTAACTAAAAAGTGCGAATACTCTCTGACCCTGACAACTGTTCGACTACTTGCTTAGCATTATGAAGACATACACTATTCATCTAATCGTGAGGGTGTGTCATTCTCTTCAACGATAGGTGTGCAGAGTTCTCGTAGTCCGAATAGTTACTAACGTTATAACTTTCTTGACCGAGCCATGTAAGGAGTGGCCAACTCTTTGGTTGTCAGACCATTCAATGCGTATGAGTTCTTAGGCTGCATGCGCATCAGGTTTTGGGATGACTCTTACTTGCAATCGCTCCTATGGCTAATTGCGCGCAATGCCTCTCCCTTACTGACTAAGTCTGAGTGGGACCGTTGATCTCCACTATGCGTACCAGTGTCTATTTTCCTTATGGGAAGATTTCGCCTAAGCGTCCACTCTTTTGTTTGCCTCAGCTCTCTTAACTTTGAAGGCCTATAACCTTATGCGATGTCGACCGATTTGGCTCGAACCACTTGGATAATTTTCGCTAGGTTCTCTTCTCATATACCCTGCGAACAGCAACCGGTCGGACGGACGGCCGCGACGTATATGGTGTTATTGCGAGTGGTCCCTGGAGGGACATTTTGGGGTGCGAGTGCAACTACCACCGGTGCGGCAATGAACGTAGTGTTCCAACGTCAGGGCCACATGGGTATGATGGCCTTATTTTTGAGGTCTGTGCGCAGGGGTCTGTGCGCTTTGGAGGTCTGTGCGCTGGATTCCAGTATTTCATACATGGGCTTCCAATGTGCCTAACAGGGGAATAGTGAGGAAGAAGGGCAGAAACAAGCAAGGGTAAATAAAAGCAGGAGAAAGACGGGAAACAGTGAATTTGGGCCTTGGCAAGGCGCAAAGGGTTCTGGACTAGGAGATTAAGAGCAGGGAATGTTGGATCAACAAAGGCAATGGTGCGTTTGGGCTATTGGAAAGCATAATTAGGCTGTGGGGCAGAAATCCATTACAGAACAATTCCGGATGTGAGAGGTAAGGCCGAGTAAAAGTTGGAAGGAAGAGTAAAAGTTTGAATAAGCCGTGGAACATTGCGTTTGGGCTGTAGGAAAGCATGATTGAGCGGTAGGGCAGCAATCCATAACGGAACAATAGCAGTGGCAAGAGGTTAAGGCCGGACAAACTACACAGAAACAGGGAAAGTTGAAATGGACTGTGTAATGGCTCAAATGGGATGAATAGCCTCCAGATGCCGTTGCATGGCAATGAAATTACGAGCGCCCAAAGGAAGACCCCAATACCAGGGATATTCTCCGGAGATATACTGCATAAACGAGACATACAACAACCTTAGTTTTATAAGTTGGCCTCCTATCCCTCACATGCCTTATTAGGTATAGGGGGAAAATGTAAACTTTTGCTAATGAAGAGCAACGTGAACCCCCTAGACAAAGACTGACTGGTAGCAATGCATTCAGGAGGGGAACAGAGCGGAGAGGGGGATTGTAGCATCACCCTCCTACGCAACTAGGCCATCATAAGAGGGGAGAGGGGGTTGGGTTATTGCCCATGATTCTCATGGTGTGGAGATTTCAATCTCCGGAGATGTAGAGGAGATGGTTCCTGTCTATCTACTCGTCGGTTTTTTTTTTTTTTTTTTTTTTTTTTTTTTTTTTTTTTTTTTTTTTTTTTTT
>QOVD01002696.1:0-12654 GCA_003521225.1 Tuber microsphaerosporum | reverse complement strand
AGGACCACACTTCACCCCTCATGCCCACAACCAAGGACCCTCCGCACCTCCTCCCCCAATTAACAGAGTCACCTACGCCAACATAGTGGGAGGCACTAGCGAGTTCAACAAGTCAGCCGAAGACAATCGAAACTGTAAGTCGAAAAAAGCATACTCAAAACGTCCCAAACTGGCCACAGCCAACAAAGTCGCTGACACGATCAAGGTATCTATCCCCGGAAAAACACCGGCACTCCCCAAGGCCCTCCGATGTTTTTATGCCACTCGCATCTTGCCCGAAGCCCACCCGGACCAACTCCATATCAGATCCAACTGACCTGACATGGCTGCCGAGGTTCTCCAAGCTGCTAACTGTTCTCTATCCAAAGGCTTCAAGGCCATGGTTAACAAGATAGGCACCGTCTCCCTGGAAGCCCTTGACCCTTCAGTTGAGACTGCCGCCTACTACCCTTATTTTGAGGCCCTTACTTCTCGTCTCAACCAATCTTACCCGGTCGGACAAAACCCCTGGACGTCGTTCAGGCTCACCCTCACCGATATGCAATTTGCCATTCACGGCATCCCCCTCGCGGCCGTCCCAGATACGCACCAGGCCCTTTTCCCAAGGCTGAAGGAATCGATTGTGAACTCAAAGTGCCTCACGATCGCCTTGGCCCACTTCCTCAATCCCGATACAGTGGCCACAGTGCTCAACAAAACAGCATGCTCAGTAGTGATCACGGTGAGCCCCGACGTGGCTGACAGACTGGTCTTCCACCCCTTTGTTTGGCTCTATGGTGGAAACTGCAAAGTTGAGAGAGCCTTCTCCTCGTCCCCTACTAACCAATGCACTAAAAGCTGGAAATTTGGTCATGTTTGGCAGAGGTGCCAATCTCCCCATCCGGTGTGCCCCCTCTGCTCCCTCCACCACACTAAAAATCAGCACCGCTGCACTAACCCCACCTGCCCCCAGGAGGGCCACCTCCTCTCGGTACTTAACTGCTGCATCAACTCACAAGCTAGATGCCGCAACTGTGGGGAGAACCACTCCGCTGCCTACAGGGACTGCTCTGCAAGACCCGTACCCCCTCCCTCTCACCCCCAGGACTCACAGGAAGAGGACCCAGCGGATGACGTTGGCGATTCCATGGACCTAGCCGACGACCAGGATGCCACTCATGTCCGCATGCCACCCCCTTCCTCCTCCATCCCCCAAGTCCCCTACACCCCGGCTGGCTCCGCGGTTCCCAGACTCGGCCCCACTATTGACCTCACCATTCCCAGAGCCAACAGGCCCCAGCCCTCGCTGCCCAGCAGCAGAGGCAACTCCAGGCAAGGCCGCGCCCCCCCCGAGGACGAGCCAAGCCCTTCAGTTTCACCCCGTGACAGGTCAGCTTCGCGCTGGTAAGATGTCTCAAACCCACCAACCTGGGGAGGAGGGCTTCGCCCCCGAAGGCCCCGTCAATAAGTTTCCTTCGCTAACAATCGTTCAACACAACTGCCTCTGGAGCTGGGATGTGTTTCTCTCCTTATTTAATTCTTTTGCATCTGTTAATATTTCTCCCCTTGTTGTCGCCCTCCAAGACACCCCGGTCTGGAGCGGTCGACTCCCCACCTTCACTGGCTTCAAGTGCTTCTACCCCCCGAAAGGGAAACTTAAAGGGGCATTTTACGTGGCACAAAGTTTTCTTTACTCCATTATAGTACTTCCAAAAGCTACTGACAGGCCTGAGGTCATCACCCTCTGGCTTTTTGGCGCCAAGTTGTTTGACTCCCCGAATCATAGGGTCGACATCATCAACATCTATTACCTTTGGTTCAACTCCTCTCTAACCAGAACAGTGTCCGCTCTAGTAGTCCTCCCCCCACCCTTGCACTCAACCCTAGTGGTCGGGGACTTCAATATACACAACCCCGCCGCAGACCCCTTCAGATCCTTTAACTGGGACGAAATCTCTACATCCCTCCCATACTTTGACCGGGCCACTGACTTAGGTTACTCCCTCCTAAATACGCCGGGCGTGTACACCCGTTTTCCCTTTGACTCAGTCAGCCGCCCCTCGACGATCGACTTGGCTTTCGCCTTGGCAGACCTGGCACCTTTCTTCATTTCCTGCCTCACCACCCTCCCCTCGACCGGCTCCGACCATGTCCCCATTACCCTTTCCTTTGCACACCCCACAATTCGGCGCCCACCGCCAAGCCCGTGCTGGACCAGGACAGACTGGCCCACACTGGAACCTGCCCTCAAAGAAGCAAAGATCCCCCTCCCCCCTACTGACCGGTCCCGCACATCCTTCGAGTCCTGGTTTGAGTTCCATCTCAACGGCCTCACCACTCTGCTGACGTCCCATACCCCATGTCACGCCCCTCCGCCAGAGCTAAGCCCTGGTGGTCGCCCCTCATCTCCACACTCAGAAAAGAATATGACAATGTTGGTCGAATGGCACACAAAGAGAAGTTTGCGATCAGGGTAGCCAAGGCCAGAAAGGCGAAGAGGGTATACTTTAAGGCCATAAAGGCCGTGAAGAGTGCCCACAGGTGCTCCTGTCTCACCTCAGCAACCCCCAGGTCCATCTGGACCGTGAAGAAGCTCGCCCATGGCAAAGCTCCCCCACACTTCCCAGAACTACCTGGCGCAAATTCCCCCACTGAAATGAATAATACCCTCCTGGACCACTTCTTCGTGGCACGCCCCTCCCCCCCCCCGGTGGGCCTCTTCCCCTCCCCGGACGCGGAACCGGTCACGGCTGAGGAAATATCAAGGTGCCTTTCCAAGTGCTCGTCTGTAACGATCCTTTCCTCCGGGCGATACTTGCAGCAGGTAACAACTCCGAAATTCTCGCGCAGTGCTTTGATAGCCGAACACACCTGCTCCTATCGCGTAGTCGAGATCTCACTAAGAGACACTTCTCTTGATTCGCCGGGAATAGTGATAGTAAAGATAACTTGAATTGATAGTATAAGAAAGTACTGAGATGGTTGCGTGAGGAACCAACTACTCTTCGGTTTTGTTTTTTTTTCCTGTGTGTTTTTTTTCTTTTTTTTTATATCAAGTGTATTTGTGTTACAACTACCGGGGTACAAAAACCGCATGCATCATTAGATATTGCTGAAAAAAACCCCACGATCCAACCTGGCGCCAGTGGAAAAAGCCATCATCCCAAGACCATCTGGTGTGGGCCCAACCGCACGATCCCGCAGACAAGAGAGAAAAACAGCATCGGCTGGCCGAAGCGGACGACAAAGTAAATTCCCAAAACCCTACAAGCAGGAAACAACAGGAAAACCACTTGCCAGGAACTCCTACCCACTGACAAAAAAAAACACTGCCTGCGCAGCAAAACAAGGAGTGAAACGTCAAACTAATACAAGTGAAAGGAAAGACAAACAAAAGCAACCCATGAGAAAGAAAACCCAACCGAAACATAGAGTAAACACTGGACTAAGGATCCCAGAAAGGGGCCGGCCATCACCCTTGTGGCGGAAACGAGGGGCAATCATAACACGAAAGAAGCCAGCGAAATTACAACGTACCAAGGCTGAAAGTCGTTCAAGGAGGAAGTGCAATACCATGAAGAGTCGTAACCGAGGAATGCGACCCTGGGCAGCCGCAGGGGCGAGTGGACCCACCAGGCAGAGAGGATGCCAGCTGAAAAAATGATCCAAGCCGACCATGTAAGCGAAGGCAAGGGAGGGACAAGGGGATGGCTGTAACTGGGCCACGGGACGAGACGACAGAACGAGGAGAGGAGGTGGAAGGCAAACAACTGGCTAGAAACAAACGGCCAACAGGCTATTCTCGAGTGATTTCGGAATGAGAGGACGATAGCGAGTACCACGAAGTTACTGACCGAAGCTTTCCCCAGCGAGGGACAAGCCATAGAACCAAGGGTGTACTTTCACAAAGTTCTGGACACCGTAACGCCGACTGTAAACGTAGAAAGGAGTAAAGCCGACCGGGGCGATCGCTAAGCGAGGCTTGCGACTGTGGGACGAGAGGGTGGGTGAGAAGGGCCTTCAAACAACTTCTAGGACAACTCTTTCTCAAGGCGAGGCCATAGTAAAAGAGGAAGAAGGTAGTGTTGTCACCCTCCTAGGCAACGAGGCCATCACAGGAGGGGAGAGGGAGGGGGTGGAGTTGACGATGATTTCCCATGGTGTTGAGATTTCAATCGCCGGAGGTGGAGAGGAGATCCTTCGTGACTAACTACTCGTCGGTCACGGCCCCTTTATATAGGTGTTCCTCCCACAACCCTAACCCTGGTGACTCATACCCTTGAGTCACACGACCTCATAACTCGTAGCGAGTCATGTGCGAAATCCATCAGCTGACTTTTAACAAGTCAACTGCGCAACATACCTAAACCAATCATAATCCAACTAACAAGTCATGTGTGCAACTCGCGTCACATGACTGAAACCCATGACATGTAATGTGAGTCATGTGCAAAAGTTCATAAATCATATGACCACAATCGTAGTCATGTGAAAAACATCAACCAATAACATTATAACAATGACATCGCAAGTGCGAGTCATGTGAAACAAATCACAAACCTATGACTCATAACCATGAGTCGTGTGAAACCATATTCCTCGCTTAGTTAGGTTTGTGACATTAGCTCCCTTCTCCGGTAGCATCGGTCCCTCGATGCTTAATCCTCGAATTGCAACAACCTTTCTCCTATACGTTTGATATGTCTTTTCAACCGTCTGTTGCTGCTTTCTTCTTTTCTCCACACCGACTTCATCATTCTTAACATGTTTCCACCCACCTCGATTGATCCTAGTTGGTCCGTGATCGTTTTTGGCTGTTTACGGATCGTTTCGTCTTGGATTCATATCAGATCCTCGAGGTGTGCGTTTCATCGCATTAGGCCTTCGATTTGCCTATGCAGGGTGTCGGCGTCTGGAGCAGTTCCTTCTCTTTCCCTTCTCTCTTCCTCCTCTTTCTCACCTCTCTCCCTCTCAAGCCGGGTCCTCACGGCTTCTCTTCTATTCCTCGTTCCCATATCTTTCCTGCTCAATGGTTCTCGAGCTCCGTTTGGCCTGGGCTAATACCCCCCCTTGATTTGTCGTTTTTATGGAACGTGCAATTGTCTTTAAACCATGCGTCCCAAGTAGAGATCTCCGGGTGAGACCTTCGCTTTGGTCTTGCCGGGGAAGGAGGAGGAGGAGGTATGGCCGATTCATACGGCGTTTCGTATGGTGTTGATAAGTCAACACTGAGTTTTGGTGGTTTCTTAGGGAACCAATTCCCCCTCTTCTCACTGATGTGGACTTGACATTCGTCGTCATAACAGCCTGTCCATGATAGGCAGAGATGCTTGTTTCGTTCCATGTTCCGCTTTGCCTCTAGCTAGGTAGTGTCCAGCTCTGATTCTGGTCTTCCAGAATATGGTGGGCTAGTAGGCGGAAATGGGCCGAAGCTGCGATTGCCGTAATCGCCCCATCCTTCTGCGGCCTTGCGTGGTGCGGCCGTTGGTTGCGGGAACTCCACTTGTACCCATTCTTGGCTTTCCTGGGTAGCGGGAGTGGAATCGTTGAACTGCGAGCTCGGCATTTTTTCGAAGTTTTCTGCGGGGCACCAGGTCTTGTCGTGTTCAGGTGAATATCCCGTCCACTTAGCTCGATATTGCAAGTGGTTTCGATGTATTCGAGAGTCGATGATTTCTTCGAGTTCGTATTCGTTTTCTCCGTCTATCTCAATAGACTGAGGAGGAGTTTGGATTTGTGAGGGGAATCTGTTGTCTTCTTATGGTTCGAGAAGTGAGATGTGGAATATGTCGTGTATCTTCACCGAGGGTGGCATAGCCAGCTTATAAGCGCTGCTGCCAAGCTTTGCCACTATCTTGAATGGCCCGATTTTCTTGTAATCCAAGTTTTTCGATGGTCTCGTGATCTTGATGTTGTGTGGCAACAACCAGACTTTATCTCCTGATTTGAGATTCGGATCGGGTTTTCGGTGTTGATCGTAATATTCTTTTTGTCGTAATTGTGCTGCCACCATCTCGCTTCGTAATGTGTCGTGTAATTCCCGCATATCTTCTGTCGATATTTTCTTTGACTGCATCAGATGACTGATTGTTTCGTATTCGGGGTTTATTCCGTAGTTTGCATAAAATGGTGTTGTCTTGATTGTTTCCTGATATCCGTTTTTGTATGCAAATTCTGCCAGTGATAATACCTCATACCAATCGTCCTGTTCGTAATTGATATAGGCTCAGAGGTATTGTTCCAATATGGCATTGGTCCGTTCTGTTTGTCCGTCCGTTTGCGGATGAAATGCCATACTGAGTTGCCATTCAATTCCCATTTTCATTGTGGTGTCCTTCCATAAGTCTGATGTGAATAGTTTGCCCCGATCCGTGATGATATCTCGTGGGATTCCATGTAGTCGAACTATTTCTCGTAGAAATAGATTTGCAAACTACCGCGCGTCTAGGTCTTTTCGGCATGGTGTAAAATGACTCATTTTGGTCACACGGTCGATGACGACCAAGATGGTGTCATAATCGTTCGATATCGGTAGGTCCGTAATGAAGTCCATTGCTATCACCTTTCATGGTCGATCAGGTGCCTCATTTAGTTGTAATAGTCCGCAGGGTGCATGTCGTACCACTTTCGTTCGTTGACATGTGGCGCAATTTTTGACGTATCGTTTGATTGTTTCTCTCATATTTGGCCAATAATATTTGCGGCATATGAGTTCGGTAGTTTTCGCTGTTCCCCCATGTCCTGCTTGTGGGACATCGTGGTGCTTGTAGATAAGGATGGTCCGAAGCCCTTCGTCGTCTGGTATCAATATTTTTCCTTCGTACCATAGGTGTTCGTTCTTCTATTGGCACAGTCCATGTGCCACCCCTTTCATTTCCTTTTCTCCTTTGTCTAACGCCTTTTTGATTTGTTGTATGTATTCGTCCTTCTTGCTTGCTTGTTGTATTTTTCCTTCCTTCGTGTCCTGGAATTCCACTAGTACCAATTCGTTGATTTCTTCCCAATATTGTTCCTTTGGGAGTAGTATTTGAAGAGTGTTGATGAGCCTTGGATCTCCTGCCGTTGGCAGGTCTCCAGCTCTTCAAGTGAGTTAATCAGCTTTCCCGTTTTCTTTTCCTGGTTGGTAGTATATCTTGAAGTCGAACTGACGTATTCGTAGTTCCCATTGTTTTTGCCGATCGCTGAGGTTCTTCGCTGTCATGAAGGTGACCAAGTTCTTGTGGTCCGTCATGACTCGTACTGTGTGTCGACATCCTTTGACGTATCTCCTCCATTCCTCTAGGGCTTGTATAACTGCTAATAGTTCCTTGTCGTGGACGTCGTAATTGATTTCGGCCTCTTTCATCCTTTTTGATCGGAATGCGACTGGCCTCCATCTTCCGTCTGGTCCCTGTTGTGATAAGATTCCGGAGCAGACGTATGTTAATGCGTCTGTTTCGATTATCGTTGGTAGGTCGGGGTCGTAATGGACCAGGCCTGGGGACGTGGTGAGTTTCCTTTGTAGTTCTTCAAATACTGCTTGTTTGGCATCTCCCTATTCCCATTTAACGGCTTTTTCGGTAAGCTGGTATAGGGGTTTACTCGTCCTGCTGAATCCTTCTATGAAACGTTGATAGAAGTTGCAAAAGCCGAGGAAGCATTACACTTCCTTAACTTTTGTTGGTGCCGGCCATTCCCATATTGCTTTTGTTTTGATGGGGTCCGTTTTGATGCCGTCTTCGTTAATGATAAATCCGAGGTATTCCACTTCATTCTTGTGGAATTTGCATTTAGAAGGTTTAACCTTCATTCCTGATTCGTATATGTCTGCCAAGAGGTTGGCGACATCCTTTCAGTGTTGTTCCAAAGTATCTGAGTATATTAGGACATCGTCCAGATATACTATGCAGAAGATATCGATATATCTTCGAACTGTATTGTTGATCCAGCTTTGGAACGCCGCAGGTGCATTGCTTAGCCCAAAGGGCATTACCAAGTATTTGTAAGTTCCCAATTTGCTTGAGAAAGTTGTCTTCCATTCGTCCCCTTCTTTGATTCTGATGTTGTGGTAGGCGTCCTTGATGTCGAGTTTCATGAAGTATTTGGCGGTGTTAAGCCGGTCCAGTGCTTCGCTAATGAATGGTAGTGGATATCGATCCTTTTCTGTGACTTCGTTTAGTCACCGATAATCCACGCATAGCCGAAGTTTTCCATCCTTTTTCTTGACCAATAGTATAGGCGACGCTAGGTCTGTCCATACTTCTCGTATCCATCCTCTTCCTAGGTTCTGATTGATATATCGTCATAATTCGTCTAGTTCGTCTGCGCATAATGGATATATCTTCTTTGTTGGGACTTTCTCTACGTCTTTTAGGTTGACTTCCAGGTCAACTCCTGGTCGGTGTGGCAGTAGTCCAGTTTTTTTTTCTTTTTCAAAGACGTCCATTAGGTAATGGTATTCCTTCGGAACTATTTCTTCTAGTTCTCTTTGTTCGTTGGCTTTGTTGTTCCGAATTGCCAATTCTGTGCTGATATTGACTGCTTCCAATCACATTTCTTCTCGATCGAGCTTCTTTTGATAATCCCGGTGGTTTCTCCTTTCCGGTAGAAGTGGCCAAATGCCTTAGCCGAGATTTCGCTTATCTCGATCCTTGGTTTTGTCATTCTAGCTTTCTGGCTGGTGTCTTCCTTGATTTCTATACTGCCGAATCCGTGGTCGCTTCTCTCGGTTTCGTCCAGTGAGGCTACTTCGTATAGCTCTCCATTGTTGATCCTTTTAATGATCAATTGTGCAATTCGATATCCTTTTCGTACCGTGTACTCGGTAGTTCCTTGGTTGACCATTACCACCTTCACTTATCCCGTATAATCGGCGTCTATAACTCCCGCATTGGTGCTGAGTCTGTGTTTGACTGTGAGACCACTGCGTGGAGCTATTCGTCCATACGTGTTGTGAGGTAGCCCAAGGGCTATCCCAGTTCCGATCGTTACCTGCCCCTGGGCTGGTATGCTAACGTTGTCAATTGCGTACAGGTCGCTTCCTGCTGCCTTAATTGATCCCTTCGTAGGCATTCTCGCTTCGTTGGTCAATCTTTTGACCTTGACACGCTTGTCAATGCTGGCCTGAACACTAGAGAATTTGTTGATCAAATTCTCTTCCAGGGCTTCCATTTCCGGTACAGCGTACACAACAGGTGGACTGTTCAAACACCATGTTGTGCATTGTTCGCTTTTGAAAGTAATCTTCTTATCGTTCCAATCGATAGTCGGATTATGCGTTTGTAACCATGGTATTCCCAAGATGACCTCATGGTTTTGCAAATTCGCCACTTGGAGAGTTGCTAATTCCCTATGGCTATTGATGTCCATAGGTACTTTCACATCATGGGTGACTGGCCCCATGCTGCTTGGCTTCCCATCTGCTAGGTAAATTTCCCTCGGTTTGTGAGCTCGTGTTGTCGGGATCCCGTGCTTTTCGCATATCCCCTCGTCGATACAATCTTCTGTTGCTCCCGAGTTGATCATCGTGTTGATCGTGACCGTTTCCTTTTTTCCGTGAAGTCTGACCTTCACCATAATATGATCGTTTTCATTTTCGAGTCTTTTCTTATAATTGCGTGCCGCGTAGTAATTTGCCAAAATGATGGGTTTCCGTTCGGGTCTGTCCCTCAGACCATCTCTTACTGGGGACTTTCTTCGTTTCCCAACTGTTCGGGTTCTCTCTCCACTTTCATTTCCCTGATCTTGGGTTTGGTTCCACATGGTGGTCGTCGTTGACTTTGGCCGTTTCGATGTCGACTAATATAGTCTCGTCCGTCTCTTGCATTGTTGAATCTTTTGCTCGGTGATTTGGCTTTCCGCATTTGAGGCATAGCTGCTCTCTCAGTCTTCTTCTCAATTCTTGTTGGGCAACCTCCAGTTGGGTTGCCTTCTGGTCGCATCGAGGTCCATAGTGTCTCCTCTTTGATCGTTCGTGGATGGCCTGAATGTGCCATCCTGGTTTCTTGGTACTTCGACCGCTCGGTTTGATGTGTTCTTATGTTGTATACTGTTGATGAAGTTGATGCGGTTTTCCTTTCTGATAGCCCAGTTTGTGAGGTCCTCGACGTCGTCGGTTTCGTAGTTGTCTTGTCCCCATGCGTCTTGTAGGGTCCGGCTGATTCCTTTAAGGAAGATTCGTTGCATTGATTGGTCGTCGTAGTTAGCTTCGTCTGCTGTCAACCGGAATTCGTTCCAGTAGTCGGTTATGTTTCGTTTCACTTGAACCATGCCCTCGATTTTGGTTCTTGCTGCATTCTGTGCGTCGATGTCGGCAAACTGTTTTCGTAGCGCATTGGTAAACCGACCCCAGGTCTCCCAGCTTGTTGTTTTCCTTCCTTCCGCGTATGGTTTGATCCACTTTGCCACTGCTCCCCTGAATAGTGACTTACCGTATGTCACTTTTTCAGCATCCCTGGTGATGCCCGTTGCTTCATGGTACAGGTTGCACTGTGCTATGAATGTCCATAGTGTCTCCTGTTCTCCTTTGAACTCGGGTGGTGGCTTGACGTTCAGTCTCGAGGTTCCTCCGCCACCTTGTGCTAAGTGGATGATTTGTCGTAGTTGTTCTTCAGTGAATCCTGCCAATTGGATTGCCGTCTCAGGGCCGCCTGCTGGGGGGTTGCTCGACCCGCTGTGTGCCGTTGGTACTGACTTTGTATTTCTTATTGTGATGATTGGTGATGCTGTTCCTTCAGATCCTGCTGGGGATCCTGGTTCCGGTGATACTGGGCTTCCAGCCCTTGATGTTCCAACTGAGTGTTGAAGTACTTCTCCTAAAGTTGCTGTGTTGAATACTGCCTCTGCTAGTGGGTCTTCGCGTTGTTCTGACGTCTTGCCTGTTTGTTAGGTGCTGCGATGAGACGCAACCAAATGTAACGATCCTGTTCTCCAGGCGATACTTGCAGCAGGTAACAACTCCGAGATTCTCGTGCACTACTTGGATAGCCAAACACACCTGCTCCTATCATGTAGTCGAGAACTCGCTAAGAGACACTTCTCTTTATTCGCCGGGAATCGTGATAGTAAAGATAACTTGAATTGATAGTATAAGAAAGTACTTAGATGATTGCGTGAGGAACTAACTACTCGTCGTTTTTTTTACTTTTTTTTTTTTTTTTTTTTTATATCAGGTGCTTTGATTTCAACTACTTAGGCTCAAAGACTACATGCAGCGTTAAAAGCTATGGTAAAGAAAAGCCCCAACCTCGCCGAGAACACTGGAAAAAGCCATCGCCCCAAGTCCCTATGGTCCGTGACCAACCGCACAATCTCGCTCTAAGAAAATACAAAACACTCAAAAGGCAAGCAGGAGAAAACAGGAAAACCAGCAACCCGCACACCCCCCACCGACCCCAAACGTTCCGCCAGCTAAAACAAAAGAAACCAAATTAATATCCCGGTAGCAAACGTAGCTAAACCACAAAGCGATTGATAGCCTGAGGGGCCCGCAGTAGCCATAAAACAATCGCCAGGCAGGACATTACAACCAACCCAAGGCCCGAGACCGATAACTGAGGCAGTGCAATACGACGACCGACCGAACCGAGGGGTGCCCCCGTAAGCTGCATAGGGCGGAAGGAGTATGTTGGACCGGCCGACAGGCCGGCCAGCGAGGGGGGATAGCTGTAACAGAGCCACTGGACGAAAACCGGGATGAGGAGACCGGAGGGGTAGCCAACTCGCTAGAAACAGCCAACAAACAGACCATAGCCGAGCGATTTCCGAAGACGACACGAAAGACGGGAACCAAGAAGTTACTGACCGAAGCATTCCCCATCAAGTGTCGAGCTCTGGAGACGAAAATGTACTCTCACCAGAGTCCGGACACCGTAACGCCGACCGTAAACGCAGAAAGGAGGGTTGCCGACCTGGTGTTTCGCTAAGCGAAGCAAAGCAAAAGCGGGGAGAGGAGGGGATAAAAGGCCGCCACACAACGGCCCCTAGAAACACGCTTGCCCAGGGCGAGATCATGATAAGGGCCAGAAGGGGTGAAAGGGACCTCCCCCCTGGCCGAGGCCGTGGATGGGAAGAGAGTGTGGTGGAGGATCCCATGATGAAAACTCTGGTGTTGAGATTTCAATCGCTGGAGGTGTAGAGGAGATGGTTCGTGAAAACTAACTACTCGTCGCTTTTTTTTTTTTCTTTTTTTTCTTTTTTCTTTTTTTTTTTTTTATATCAGTTTTGCATTGTTTTCTACGGGTACAACCAGACATGCATCGCTAGATATGGCCAAGAAAAACCCCTACACCCACCCCGGCGCCAGAGGAAACAGCCATCATCCCAAGTCCCTCTTGTATGGAACCAACCGCACATCTCGCACGCATGACAGAACCCCCCTACTACAAGAAACTAAGCTGCCTCAGCTGGCCTAGCTCCCCAAGATCAGAAGAAGGAAACCACGCGAGATGAAAGCAGGAAACAACCGGAAAACCTCTTGCCGTAAGCTCCGACCCCAACAAAGGAAATAATAGTAGGTCGAACACACAAAAACCCTCAACACTGTGGAACAATCGTAGCCTCCAGGCTAAGCGACCTGGCCGAGGGAATGCCTAGCGTCCGAATATAGACAACGGCAAACATTACACCCACCCAAGGGTCAGACACCGAGTACGGAGGCAGTGCAATACCATGCCTGGGCTTAACCGAGGGCTGCAA
>QOVD01002694.1:0-25565 GCA_003521225.1 Tuber microsphaerosporum | reverse complement strand
GGTGAGAGTAGATTGTACCAGAAGCCAATGGTGTTGGAAGACGTTCGTAAAGGTAGGGGGGGGAAAATTGCGGGAAGGGAGCTTGCTTAAGGTTTCGCCTCGAATACCTTTTATTTATATAACTAAATCCAATTTATTCCAACTTCCTTTTTGAACTCGAAGTAGTAGGGTAAAAAACCTCATGCGTTTGCTTGTTCACATGAGGAAAACCTTTCCTAATTCATTCAACTTCGGCCAGTCCCGGCATATCCGGATTCTGCCTATGAAAACTTTCTACCATCTCCCGAGCGTTTGTTAACCCCTCCGGGGGTTCCCAGGTATTCTCGTCCTCCACACATCCCTTCCATTTTACAAAATACCGGAGTTCTTTGAACGTCCGGTTTCGTCCTCCCACCTTTCTGGTGTAAGTGATTATCTCACTTTTAATTATTCTTTCCACCTCCCATTCGAGATCTCCCTCAACATCCTCGGGTTCTCTAGGTGGTTGTTCCCTGGCCTCCCGTATTGAGGTTCGGTAGGGTTCCAGTAACGTTATATGGAAAACCGGATGTATTTTCCATCGTGGGGAGATTTCGAGTTTGAAGGCTCGGTTGCTCTTCTTAACTTCCAACACTTTGAATGGTCCGTGAAGCTTTTGGCTTAGTTTTTTCCTTGGTCGCTTAGTTCGTATGTTTTTTGCGTTTAGCATTACTAAGTCCCCAATCTTAATGTCCGGCTGCTGTTTTGCTTTCCGGTTGTAATATCTGCCCATATCTTCACGAGTTTTTTCCAATGCCGTTTTGGCTTGTTGGTGTATGTTCTGCATCCAGTGTGCATAGAGTCCTGCTCCTGGATTCTGAGCTTCCCGTTCCTTCATCCATTCCGTCTGTGGGTGGAAACCGTAATTGGCGTAGAAAGGTGACAACCCATGGGCGGTTGTAGTGGAGTTGTTGTATGCATGCTCCGCTAGTGGTAATAGCTGATACCAATCGTCCTGATCGTAGTTGACAAAGTTGCGTAAATAACCTTCCAATGTTTGGTTGGTTCTTTCCGTTTGTCCGTCGGTCTGGGGATGGTAAGCTGTTGACATCTTGCGCTTAATGCCTAACGATTTGCATAAAGATTCCCAAAATTCCCCCAAGAATTTAGCATCCATGTCTGATATTATCTCGGTGGGGAGCCCATGAAGTTTCCAAACTTCTCGTAAGAAGGTATCTGCCACGTTTTTTGCCGTTGCGTTTTCTCCTAGGCCTATGAAGTGGGCCATTTTTGTGAATCGGTCTACTACTACCATAATCTGCGTGTGTCCCTGTGATTCTGGTAGGTGGGTAATGAAGTCCGTGGAGATAAATGTCCATGGGGCGAAAGGAACTTGCAGTGGTTGCAGTAACCCATACTTTGCATGTCGTGGTGACTTATTGTGTTGACATTCATCACATGACCTCACATAGTCATTAATCCAAGGGGTGAGTCCTTTCCAGTAGAAGTCTCGGGTAACAATTTCAATCGTTTTTTCTTGACCAAAATGCCCTGCTACTCGTGAGTCGTGGCATCCTTTGGCGATTGAGGTTTGTAGCGCTTCATTGTCGGGAATATACAAGCGGTTCTTGTAGTAAAGTAACCCCTGCTTCCTATGCCAGTTCTTGGGTGGTTCCTTCCCGCCGGCCTCCAACTTGTCCAATTCCTTCTGTCGGTCCACCCATTCCTTGTCCTTCTCTCCTGCTGCCAGCACCTCCGTCACGAAGTCTGTATTAAACACCTTCATTTCTACTTGGGATAGAATAGCGTTTGACATCATAACAAGTTCTTGTGTTAACCGTGGGTGACTTTCCATGTCTTCGATATCGAAGTATTCGTTATTGCCCTTTTCGGCTTGTAGGAAACATACCATGGGTGGCGAGTCAAGTACCTCGATGGTTCGCTCAGGGGAGAGATCGGTACTTCCAAATCCCTTGTCCGATCGTTCCGTCTCCTGAAGATTGTCTACTTCCATTATGTCTGATGTGTCAATTTTCTCTATTATGAGTTGCGCTATTCGGTCACCTGGTTGAATCCGACAATCAGCCCCACTGTGGTTTACCATAATGACCTTGATTTCTCCTGTGTAGTCTGCGTCCACCACTCCCCCATTAATTGCAATGCCTTTTTTGCTAGCCAGTCCGCTTCGCGGAGCAATTCTTGCATAGGTGCCTTTTGGTAGTCCGATCGCTATTCCCGTCTCTGCCAATACCTGCCCCTGTGCTGGTATGGTGAATTCCTGAATTGCGTATAGGTCATGGCCTGCTGCGAGTCTTGATCCTTTGGTCGGAAGTGTAGCTTTTGCAGAGAGTCTTTTTACTCTGATTATGTTCCATTTTGGTTGTTCAATTTCTGAAACATATCTTTCGTTTTCATTTTCAGCATAAATGAGCGCTAATTCGAAGTGCTCGGGCTTTAGAATAGACTGCTCGCTGTGCTTAGCTCCCTCCTCAGGACGGTACTCCGGCCGTCGGCTGAGTGCATCTGGCTTCCCTCCTCTTGTTCCAGGTCGGTAGATAATTTTAAAATTATAATCCGCCAGTCTTTGTGCCCATCTTATCTGCCTCTGGCTCCAAACCTTGGTAGTTAGAAAATTTTGCAAATTTTGATGGTCAGTGTAAACGGTTATTGGTTTATCCGATCCAACCAGATAATGTCGCCATTCTTTGAAGGCCTCCAAGATGGCGAGCAATTCCTTATCGTGAATCTCGTAGTTGCGTTCTGCTTCGTTCAATTTTCTGGAGTGGAAAGCTACCGGATGTAGTCTTTTTTCCTTAAATTGTGACAACACGCAGCCAAGTGCAAAGTCGCTTGCATCTGTTTCCACTACTGATTCTCGATCTGGGTAAAAATGCTCCAAGATTGGTGCCGTGGCAAATCGCTTTTTGAGCTCTTCAAAAGCGGTATCCTGTTTTGGCCCCCAGAAGAATTTACTTTTTTCTCCTTTTAGTGTTTCCGTGATAGGCGTACAGATTTTTGAGAAGTTTTTGATGAATCGCCGATAAAAGTTGGCAAATCCAATGAATATCTGGACTTCTTTAACCGACCTTGGTGGCTTCCAGTTCCTAATTGACTGCACTTTGCGTTCGCTCATTGTGACGCCATTGGTTGCGACGATATAACCCAGGAATTCTACCGATTCCACGTGAAACACTGATTTTGTGATTGATATTGCCAATCGGTGTTCCTGTAATTTATCAAGGACCTTTCTTACTAACTCCTCATGTTCTTCCACCGTCTTGGAATAGATTAGAATGTCGTCCAGGTAAACTACTACTCCATGATCGAGAAATTCTCGGAGGATTTTGTTCATCATGGCTTGGAAAGTTGCAGGTGCATTGACCAGTCCGAAAGGCATTACTTTGTATTCGAAATGCCCGTATCTGGTTCGAAACGCCGTTTTCCATTCATCACCTTCGCGTATTCTCAACAGATGGTAACCGTCTTTTAGATCCCATTTGGTGAATATCTTTGCACCTGCCACTCGATCTTTTAGTTCTCCCATTAATGGTAGGGGGTACTTATTTAAGATCGTTAATTTATTAAGGTTTCGATAATCCACATAGAGACGTAGTTTCCCATCTGGTTTCGGAACAAAAAGGATCGGTGCCCCTGCCGGAGACTGACTGTGGGCGATCTTTCCTTGTTTTAGCATCTCCTTTAGGTATTTGTCTAACAAGTCCAGCTGATATGCCGACATGGGATAAATGGGACCCCAGGGTGGTTCAGCGCCTGGCTTGAGCTCAATCGCATGATCGAATGTTCGTCGGCCTGCTAAAGTTTCCGCCGTTGAGGTGAGGAATAGCTCCTTGTATTTCTCATAGGGTTGTGGTAGCAAGTCCAGGAGTGCTTGGTTGGGATCATCCACCTGCTTTATTCTTCAACAGTATTGGGCTTCCTCGTCGTAAGTTACGGTTTCGTCCCATTCAAACATTCCTCCTATTCCTTCATCTTCGACATGTCCTTGACAACAATGCTCGTTGAATGCCCACTTCTTTGGGTCTGCAATATTCGCAATAGGGTGTTCCTTATGCCACCATCCGAACGGGATGATTAAGTCGTATTTGCCTGCCGCCGCTACTTCGCAAGATATATCTGAGCGGTGGCCATTATTTCCTATTTCTAGGAGTAAGGGATGAGTAAAATGTTTACCGCCTGAGGGGTTAATTTCCCCATCAAAGGCTAGAATAGGTAGCGTATTCTGACGCGTTTCATATGGTATGTTGAAGTGTTCAACTAAATCTTTGTTGATTAGAAATATATTTGATCCCGAGTCGAAAAGTACTCGGATGCGTATTCGTTTTCCTGCCGCTTCGATATATGCTGGTCCTTCCGGGCAGTTGTAATGTGCGGGTTTGGGGATTTGGGATTGTATATGTTTGCCCATAGGCAACGTGGCCATGTTTTTTCGTTTCGTCATTGTGGTCGAGGGTAGGTATATGGGGTTTGTTACCACGCCTGCGTAGTTTCGACTCTTAAAGTCTCCTCAGACAAACTAAAACATGTCAATAGCTCGGTTACTGGGCAGCCCACTACTAGCGGTCTTTACTTCTTGCCGAAGAATTCCCATAACCCTCCGGACTGCCAGGGTATTTACCAGCTCGCCTATCCAACCTCTAATGGTCTCGAGCTGTTTATTACCTCAGGGAGTATTTCCGGATCCTCGGCATCTTACTCCTAACATTCAGCCGGACCCTGTATTGGTTGGACAACGTAGTGATGCTTCGACGCATGTGCCCTGTCACTCACCTCATAGGTCTGGGTGGATGTCCTTCGGGGCTGATCTGAAAATTTGGTTCCCTGTTCTCCCAATCACCGTTGGTTTGAACTGCTTTCTGGGGGTTCCTCGTTGGACTGATCGTACTAAGGCCCTTTTTTCCTTATCGTCATCCTAACTCTTTTTCTTCTTCTGGGTACTAGTCAATCCTTTCCCCAGGTCGCTCCGCTTTGTTCTCTTAGGCCTTCAGGGTTACGCCCGATTACTACTCATGTAGTCTCTCATGATTTTTGATTTCGATTTCGGAGGGAGGGCTTCCTCCGAGTACCCGATTGCCGTCGCCATCGGTGCCGTGAGTAACTTAAATTGTCTCCATATCGCTGAAGTCCCATGCCATTGGTCGCTCTATTTGGTTGACCCTGGGTACTTCATCCTCTGTCGGTTGCTGACGTAGAGCCGCAGATTGTCTTGGTTGGAAAGGAGTCGATAGGCCGGCTTTCCATTGCCGCGACTTCGGATAGGGGGCCTTTTTATGATAAGGTTTCTTGGATTCTATTGCTGAAATCTGAATTGATTTTCGGCATTCAGCCCATTTGTGGTTATTCATTCCACAACGGGTGCACTGTTGGTTGTCTTTTCGTGCTTGGATAACCTGCTCTTTGATGTCACCATGCGCTGTTTTCCAATCTGTATGCTCCACTTTTCCCTTAAGGGTGGTCCCCTTGTTTTTTCTTTCTGCCTCTTTTTTGGCTTTGTACTCCGCTTTTTCCTCAGCGGTATATGTTTTTCGTTGCTTCTTAGGTTTGGAAGTTTTCTCTTCCCTTTTCCTTTTTCCACCAGAATCGGCCTTAGTTGCGGTAGGATGGTCATGTCGTAGTGCGACTTGCTCTAAAAAAGTCTCCTCCCGCCTGGTGACTTCTCTTATTGCTGCCATCCAATCGCTATCACTGGCGTATTCTTCAGTGGATAATCGTCGTAAGGCTTCTCTTGGGAGTCGTCGTTCGATCATCTGGCGCCACGCTATCCCACTCATGTGGACATGAGTGTTTAAGTTCTCCATATCTAGGAGATACTTTTCGACGTTATTTTTATACTGGACTTTTTCCATTAGTGCCAGTGCTCTTTCACCCTCATGGGTTAGTGCAAAGCGGGTGACGCATTGATTCCTGAATGCTTCCCAATAGTCATATCCTTCCACCTTGAGGTGACCAATTTCTCCGGTCATCTTCTTCCTATAGGTTATGGCGAATGCCGACACGTCTTCCCCTTCCATTCTTCCTAAGGCGTACTTAATACGTTCCTTATCAGTTTCCCACTGGTGTGGATTTCTTTTGAAGTAGTCTTCGCATTGTAGTAACCAAAGTTTAATATCTTGGTGTTTGAGGTTCTTAAAGGTTGGGGGTGCGTCTGCTTGTTTTTTTCCACTATGCGCAATGGCTATTCCTATTGCTTTAGCTAACAGGGCTACCTGCGGATCGGTTGGGTTGCCTCGTTCGGGTCTCCAGGATGGTCCGCCGTCCCCCCTGTTTCCTCCTTGTTCATCATCGGAGTCATGATCACTTGGGTCTGGGTCGTTTCCGCCTGGTGGTTGCCTTGGTGGTCCTTTATTACCACCATCGTCTCTTTGGTTGGTAGGGTATTCTTCTGGTCGTTTCCCCTTGTCCTGCCTTGTTGGGTTTTGCCTTTCCTGCATCCAGGGCTGGACTCTATCTGGTGCTTCCGCTACTTGCGGGGCCGCTGGGGCTGGTTGGGCAGGGACCGTGGTTGTTGGAGTCGGTTGGAGATTCCCCAATAATCTCATCACCTGTTCCATTTGGGCGGTCTGGGTATTTGCGAAGGTTTTTTGTACTTCGGCTTGGTCGGATACTACTTTTTGGAGTATCGCTATGTCTTGCGCATGTTGAGCTTTGAGTTTTAATACTTCTTGCTCAAGTATAGAGTCTCGTGTTGCCGAAGCTTCGCCTTGTTCTTCAATGTTAACATGAAGTTGGGAACTTACCGCTTCGTGACGACTTTGTCGCTCATTAGCCGTTTTTATTTCTTGAGCCATCCTGGCTAACTCCTCTTGTCTCGTGTAAGTAGCATTTTCTACTGCTATAATGAGTCCTTCGAATCCCGCAGTTTTTTCCGCATCCAATTGCTTTCCGTCGGCCACCTTTTTCCTAGTGTCGTACATTTCTGACACTAATCCTTGTACTGTCTCAGCAAGGTCGCTGATTTTTACCTGATTGGTAGTAATTCGTCCGTCTAAGTGTCGTGCAGCTTTTGCCGCTCGTTCCATTAGACTGCGTAGGTAGGCGTCGGTGTTGCTTGGTCTCGGGGATTCTTGTCTTCTCCCAGATCCTGAGGCCGCTATTTTGGCCCCAATCCCTCTTGGTGCGGGACAGGGGGATCCCGTTCGTCTTTGTGCGATGTCTGAGTCTATCGGGGCATCAGTGCTGGAATGAATGGAAGCACCTGATGCTTCGGTAATGCATTCCATGGGACTTGGCGGGTCTCCGCCTGACGTATCCATGGGTTCTCCGCCCATAATGAGGGGTCTTGATGGGAAGGACATTTTGATATGTCAAGAGGGAATTCTTTTGCTCGTGCAGGAGGATAATTTGTAGTGAGCCTTGGTAACAAGGAGAACTATCAATATAGTGTTAGGGGTAGCCGATAGTGGGACTATAATATCGAACTAAGCCTGAGTGGGTATCTTCGGAGATTTTGTCTAAGAAGGCTCGTGGATAACTATCTCTCGTGAGAAGTAATTTGTTATAAAAAGATGATCGAGTAAGGTCAAAATTTATAGCGTGATAACTTTTTATATTGATAAGATCTCTTCTCCAGTGCTTGATGATTTCTTGTAGCGAGGGAGGCACTTCGATATTTATATTCCGCGTCTGAGTGTTCGCGGGCTAACTAATTACTACTAACTAAAACGTGCGAACACCCTCTGACCCTGACAACTGTCCGACTACTTGCTTAGCATTATGAAGACATACACTATTCATCTAATCGTGAGGGTGTGTCATTCTCTTCAACGATAGGTGTGCAGAGTTCTCGTAGTCCGAATAGGTACTAACGTTATAACTTTCTTCACCGAGCCATGTAAGGAGTGGCCAACTCCTTGGTCGTCAGACCATTCAATGTGTATGTGTTCTTAGGCTGCATACGCATCAGGTTTCGGGATGACTCTTGCTTGCAATCGCACCTATGGCTAATTGCGCGCAATGCCTCTCCCTTACTGACTAGCTCTGAGTGGGACTGTTGGTCTCCACTATGCGTACTAGTGTCTAATTTCCTCATGGAAAGATTTTGCCTAAGTGTCCACTCTTTTGTTTCCCTCAGCTTGCTTAACTTTGAAGGCCTATAACTTTATGCGACGTCGACCGATTTGGTCCGAACCACTTGCATAATTTTCGCTAGGTACTCTTCTCATATATCCTGCGAACAGCATCCGGTCGGACGGACGGCCGCGACGTATATGGTGTTATTGCGAGTGGTCCCTGGAAGGACTTTCTTGGGTGCGAGTGCAACTACCACTGGTGCGGCAACGAACGTAGTGCTCCAACGTCGGGGCCGCAGGGGTATGATGGCCGTATTTTTGAGGTCTGTGCGCAGGGGTCTGTGCGCTGGATTCCAGTATTTCATACATGGGCTTCCAATGTGCCTAACACCACAAAACATACACAAGCTACAGGACTATGCCAATTATGCAGGAAAGACAAGGGAGCACAAATAAACTCAAGCCTGCCCTATCGCGGACTATTTTGATCAAATTGAGGTGAAAATGGACCGTAATGTATTCTGCTGACTCTACCGAGTAAACCCCGCTAACCTTCAGAAACCTGATCTTTTACACAACATCTCTTTCGGACTTTTTACACATATGATGAAATGGAAAGAAGGATTCCTGAAAAATAATAAACGGCAACAGGCATTCAATGATATGTGGAAAGAATTGGCGCCTTATCCTGGTTTCTGTGCACCAAAAAAGCCTTACCGAGAAGTCACGCAGTGGCAAGGCAAGGAAAGGCGAAACCTTGGCCGCTTTATTTGGGCCGTATTGGCGTCCGCATTCCGAAATCCGAATAGTTCTCAACACCTACCTTTCAAGCGGGCATTACAGTACATCAGCTCACTGATTGATTTCACCCTGATGACTCTGTATCACAGTCATATGGCGGAGACGCTCCCTTACATGAAACTGTATCTGCGGACCTTTCACAAAACAAAGGACATATTTCTCAAGTTCCATACAACTAAGGCTGTACGCGCACAGGCTGAACGTCTGGATCGGGAATTGAGGAAACGGATTGCCAATAAGCACAGAACTAGGATCGGCACAGGATCCGCCACCAAACGGGGTCAGCCACTGAGCGAAGCCCGGATTGAAACGGTCAATCAATTGGCAGAATTGATACATTGGGAAAACCACTTCAATTTTATTAAGATGCATTACCTATATCACTTTGTACAGCATGTGCGACGTTTTGGGTCTGTTCCAATGTATTCCACAGATATCGGCGAGCTGGCGTATAATGAGCAGATCAAGGAAGGGTACCGCAGGTCAAATAAAAATGAAGTGTCATGACTAATCTTGGCACAATACAGCAGGCAATACGCTATTGGAATGAGATTATTGACAATGGACGTATTACGGAGGACAGGCGATGTGGTTGGAACTGGCAACGTCAGTGTTTCTAGTTCAGGGATAGGTATAGAGACCTGCCTGCCCCACCGGATTTCACGGCGAGTCCTGAAAGAGCGGACCCTGAATGTCTGTCCATTTTTCGTGCTTTGCTGTGAATGAGAGATTCCCTCTGACAACTTAGCTGTGGAAATGGTTAACTACATCCGCCAGGCCGTGACTGATGAATGGCAGCTCCCAGTTGACCCAAGCGTACTTAAATCCTGTCCAGCTGAGCTATTCACGCAGCTCAAAATTCCTGTTCCAGACTTTCAAGAAACCAATATCTTCCAGGTTCTCCTGCGAGCTGTACAGGAAAGAAGTCATTCTGGATCTCTGATGCCAGAAATGATTGGATATGGATACAGGCTGGCAGGCCGGATATGTATAGTGAACTTCGCGGACGGGCCATGGCACGCTTGGTATGACTTGTTAAGATAAGAAATCTGCTGACAGGGGTTGCAAGTCAGCTGGGTTTTGTTCAAGTAGTTGATCCTGTGAACGGTGGCAGATGTCATGAGTCAAGAGGGTATATACGAGTCTGGAAGCTGCGCCATGATCAGGATATGAGGTTAATCGATATTGGAGTCGTGGTTGAGCAGGCGCATATGGTTCCACATGGGGATTGGCAATGGCTAGTAACTTACCAGATTGATCTGCGGACATTTAATGACATTTAGTGAAACTTTCTATGTGCATATTTAGTCTGAAGATAGAAATAGAAACCTAAAATATTAAAAACACAGAAATATAGATTTAACGGACATGCCCGCCTGGATCCAGATAGAGAACACTGTCTGGTAGCAGTGGCGGAGGATGGGTTGGTAAACTAAAAATAGTGGGGCTCAGCCCACAGATGCAGTCGGACAGAAAAATCAAGGTCCCCAGCATGAACAATACAAACACAGTGGGGGATCCTGGAGTCGGAATTGAGAGTCCAGGAGCCCCACTGATTTCGGCTTCTTCATGCCAGCAACTTGGATGAACGTGAAGTATCAGGAGGCCAGCCGCTGAATCTAGTTGGTGTGTGATGGCAGGATCAGGGACAAAGAACAGGGGGTGGGTGTGAAGGGGCCACCAGGCATGATAGAAAGAAGACGTCAGATAGGGAAGGTATGTAGGTAGGGGGGGGTCTGGAGCACAGCGTATAGAGTGTTTGGAGAAAGGAAATTGGCGTTGCAAGGTACTGGGTGCGATTGAGTAACAAAACGAGAATCAGGACGCACCAGGCGTCCCGAGCAAGTCCGATTTGCCAGACTTCAATTGTCTTTTGTCGGAGACAGGTGGTGGAGGATGGGTTAGAATATGAAAAACGGTGGGGATCAGCCCAAGATCAGCGGAAACAGTCGGACGGAAAAATCAAGGCCCCCAGCATGAAGAATACAAATACATTGGGAGATCCTGAAGTCAGAATTCAGAGTTCAGGAGCCCCTTGTTTCCTGCGTCTTCATGCTGGGGACTTGGATGAACGTGAAGTGTCGGGAGGCCAGTGGGTGAATCTAGTCGGCACCCGACGGCATGATCAGGGACCAAGAATGGGGGAGTGGGCATGCAGGGCAAGGGCCGCCGGGCGTGATGGGAAGCATAGGGCAGGGGGGAGAGGTATGTAGGTGGGGGGCGTCTGGAGCACAGCCTATGGAGTGTTTGGAGAAAGGAAATTGGCGTTGCAAGGCAGTAGGGGCGATTGGGTAAAAACACAACAATCCGGACGTACAAGGCGTCTGGGGCTAGCCGGGCGGACGTCATGCGTCTGGGCGCAGATACGGTTCGCCAGACATAAATTGTCTTTTCGCTGATGTATTCCTCTACCCTTTCTCTCCTGGCTATCTTGATCTCCTTTTAAGATAGTGTCTTTAACAGTGTTGAGAGGGATGTCAAGATAGTGCGAAATTTGGCGATAGCTCATTTGAGGCTTGTGTAACCCCTGAATTCTCCCCATGATAACCTCAGAAAGGTGATTGGAGGGAATAGGCTTTTTGGCATGACTGCCAAGAATAGAAGGCATGGTTTCTTATAACAAAAGAATTAGGATAATTGGTTGGGTTTTGGTTGATGTAAAGGGATTTCTTGATGTGATTTTCAGTGGAGTGGTGATGAGGAGTGTTGCGTTGCCGCCGATCGTGGGTGTAGTGATATTTTTGTTAACGGACAATAGGTATGCTCCTTGATTTTGGGATTTGAATTTCGCCAGTTATAATACGTCACGAAGCCAGCAACCTCTTCAGAGGAACTAACACCAACGATTCAGAACAATATGTTTCCTTCTGTTGGTTAAATGTGGGTCCTATGGAGTACCATGGGCCATAATGCAACATGTTTGGGGTGATTTTTGGGTTTCTTAGTCGATTGGGGTGGTGTAAAGGGATTAAAGGACAGACAGCCGTATTGGTTATAGAAAGCCTATAGACTTGTATGTGATTTAGCGAGATTAATACAAGCGAAAAGTACAAAAAAAAGAAAAGATGTCTTGGTACCCCTGTAGCGCAACTGTACAACACACCATCGCCGCAACAACCACTTCCACCCTAACCTCCCCATATACCAGAAGAGGAAGAGAAGACCTGAATAAGCAAATATATACCCTGTATAAGTATTCAGATATGGGATATAGTAAAATTTCTCAGTCTCTTGGCATCTCCAAGTCCACTTTTCACTATGTTGTCAAAAGAGCTGAGGCCAGGGGTGGAAATACTCATAATGTAAAAAGAGCTAGAAGACCAACCAAGATTACAGACAAACAAAGAAAGATAGTGTAATCTATCATAGATGCTTTGCCTCATTTAGCATTAAGAGACATTACCAAAAAAACCAAGATTGGTTTGGCCAAAACCACTGTTGATAAGATCATATCAGAAGCTGGTTTTAAGCTTCTGATACCCAGATAAAAGCCTTTTTGGAGGAAAGGACAGAAGGGGAAGAGAAAGGAATTAGCTAAAAGGAGAAGGAACTGGAAAGGGGCATGGAATTGGGTTGTTTTTGTGGATGAAGCCACTATTGTTTATAATCCAAATTCTACTTGTAGAATGGTCAGAGTTAGACCTGGTGAAGAGCGGGAGGAAAAAATCTTGAAGCCTAGCTTTAAGTCTGGGAGGACTACCATTGGGGTATATGCTGAAATGGTAAAGGGAGGAAGGACTGAGTTAATTCTTGTGAGAAAGAGGAAGGAGGAGGAAAGGACCAGCAAAAGAGACAGACTTGGCCTCAATCCCCACCCAATATGCAACTGAGATCCACCAGCCCTACCCTATCCCCTTTATAGAAGGTCTAGATAGACCTTCTGACAATATCTACCTTGCTGCACATAATACTTTCAGGCATGCTGGTGTGGAAAATCGAAATTTGCAAGCAGACTGTGGTTATCAAAAACTGTCTTGGCCATCCAACTCACCAGATCTCAATCCTATTGAGAACACTTGGGCACTACTCAAAAGAGCCCTCACCAAGCGATTCTCCAGACTGCAAAGAAGGCCTCACAGTGCTGCTGAATTATGTGAGGCAGCAAAGGAGGAGTGGGATTTAATCCCACAAGACAAGTTAGATGGGTGGATAGATAGGATGCCAGAGAGAATTTTGGCTGTGCTGGATGCAAATGGAGGTCATGCAAAATAGTGATAATGTTTTTTTATTGTCTACTAGCTATACTATCATATTTCCCTTAATTGAGTTCTCTACATTTTTTTGGAATATTTTATTGTTGGGGGTGGCGGTAGTGCCATTGCCATGCGAGAGTGGGAAGACTTTTATTTTGTTTTTTTTGAACTTTTCAGGCATAAATTAACTACATAAACATATATCGGCTAATTACCCATATTAGGCTTTCTGTGGCCTATCAGTGGCTCATCTGCCATTACTTATCCACCGCCCTGAATCCCCTTTGCCACCTTCGCTGTTTCTTGCTGTCTCACCCAAGGTTCCTCTCACTTGCGCTTTAGAAATCTACAAGGGCCGGTAACTGTGTGTACCATCACTTAGACACAGGCCCCTTGGCTCCGGTACCCCTTCTTTACACCACCTGTAAATGGTTACAAGTAAATGGTGTCTAAACGGTCGCGGTTCGTATCGCCCCAGCATTCTTAAAAGGTGAAAGGTTCAGCGATCAGGTTTCCCCACCCTCAACAGGATGTGCAAAACTTCTCATCTCTGTACTCCAATATCCTCCGTAATTGATGAGTTCATATTATTCCAAGTCGTCAATACTGACCAGTCTGTCCTCAGTCTCCCATGGCAAAACGGCAAAGCCAACGCCTCTGAATCTCCCTTCCGGCCAGCTCTTAACCAACCCCAAATGCCAAAAGTACTCTTTCTCCATCACTGGAAAGCGAATGCTCCATGGTCTATGATACTTGCAATGGGTGCCATCTACCATCTCTCTCGTTGCATCAGAGTATTAAAAACCCCCTCGTAAGGTCCGTTTCCACTCAAGAATTGCCGAACTTCACTCACTACCCAGCTCTTGAAGCCATCGTGAGCAAGCTAAAAGTGGACCACACCACCCAAATTGTCAAATTGTGACACGTCACCCAGAGGTTTAGTTTCAAAATTTTGGTTGTAAGAGAGATGGTGGATATGCGAAGACTTTCCGGACAGGGCTCTACCAGGTTAACCTAAGTTATACTATTAACCATGCTAAAATCTGTAAAATCTGCCCAAATCAGGAGGTGGGCAATACTCATGGATAGACTTTTTTTGGCAGTCTTCTTCTGAGTTAGAGTTAAGCCCTAACACCAGGTAACTACAGTATCATCACAACCCGAAACATTGCAGTGAGCCAGGTGAGAGAGCAGTCGATATAAATTATGGGCAGGACTAATACTATAGCATATCAAAAAGCTACAGCTATATAAGGATTATGAGGCTGTAGTTGAATTAAGACCTTGGAATGTGAATGGTCATTGCTCCACTAGTTGCTTACGTAATCAATCTCGCTGGCTTTGCCCCCTACGAGCTTAAGATTACTTTTTTTTGCACTCGATTTCTACAAGTACCCGACCAGCCGTAACCAGACGCCCAGATTGAAATGTGTAGCACTAACTCATTTGCGTCATTGTGATAGGAAATACCTTGCTCACTACAGTAGTGTATAGCTCAGGATACAACAAAATCAGTACCACTAAGTATGGCCATGATGCAAACAAGAAATTCTGCGTATATTTTCTTCAATTGACGAAACCAGTTAGTGCTACACATTCTAATCCAGTCAACCCCCTGTTTTCTCACCCTCCCAAACTCTTAGTAATCCTTCTTAGTTACCATTCTGCTTATAGCTAACACGTTTTTCAACTGAGGCAAGTGCAGCACTAGCTTCCTTCCCTGAATACGAACCACGGGATAAAACCTCCAACGCCGCTACCATAACTATCATAGCATATCTACGCTAGACCAACACTTTGGACTCACCATGGACAACACAACGTATCGACACTCGATCTCGATTGGCAACGGTAATGTCAACTGCAACAACGTAACGAATAGTCATAACAATACCGTCAATATGAACAATATCGAAACCGATGAGAGCCGAGAAATTATGCAGTGGCTCTCGCCGCTGAACCCAAGGGGAAGGCATCATGACGTACCGATAGGGTCGATGGTGTGGGTAATTGGCTTTTAGAAACAAATGAGTTTCGGAGGTGGAGGAGCAGTGAAGGTGGAGCAGATAAGGCTGTCTTATTTTGCTACAGGGGTCCGGGAGTAGGGAAAACATATCTAAGGTAAGTGCCCAATTCATCGGGAAGAAAGGTGGGAATTATCCCTGATAGCCGGCAATATTCGTTCATTAATGATCGATAACCTGTATAATAAGCCTAGCAAAGAAGACATTACAATCGCAATGTTCTACTGCGACTTCCGTGACCAGAAGGAGCAGACAGCCACCAACCTCATAGGAGCCGTCCTTCAGCAGCTCGTATTTAGAAGGGAAGTGCTTGAGCTCGTGCAAAAGGCGTTTCAAAAGGCGCATGGTCGGGGCCTGCGACTTGCGGATATGGTGCAGATGCTGAAGCAGGCTGTTGTCACATTACCCCAGGTGTTTATCTGTATTGATGCTTTGGATGAGTGCCTTCCTCAGCATCTACTAGAGCTTCTTATGTCACTGAAAGACATCCTTCCAGAGTCGCAGAGGATTCGAATATTGTCACCAGGAGGCCTCAGGTTAGGGCCGATATTACGAGACATTTCACCGGCAGTGTTATAGTACCGATTAGTCCGAAGATTCACAACATCGAGAGATATTTGGAGAAGAAGTTGGAGATGGATAGCGAGAGTGATGTGATGTCTGATAGTTTACGAGCGGATATCCTGAGAATTATTCCACAAAGGATCTCTGGAATGTATGTAGCAGAATCCGCACCTCTCACTTCATGCATAATCTTAGTTTGACCAGCCACGGTGTTTAGATTCCTCCTTGTCTCGCTAGCCATAGGCGCTATCCTGGGAGAGGTTACCGTCTCAGAGAGGAAACGAAAGCTGAACGAGATGACCAAGGGGAATCATTTGGGGGATGTGTATGGAACAACTCAAGAACGAATCAAGGCGCAGAAGGGCAGTAAATCCAGGCTCGGGATAGACGCCCTGATGTGGGTATCGAATTCGGAGGGACCTTTGCGAGCTAGCGAGCTATGCCATGCCTTAGGAGTAAAGATAGGATCCACGGATCTTGATCCTGAAAACGTTCTTACAATTTGAGCACTGATAGGGTGTTCTATGGGGCTTATCACAGTTGAGGCATCCTCTTCTGTCGTCCGGCTTGTCCACTTCACTTTGCAAGAACATTTATCCAACAATCCAAGCCTATTCCAAAGCCCACATTCGATGATAGCGGAGGTTTGCTTGACCTGCCTCAATTTTCGGTATGTCCGAGAACTTTCGCCAACTCTTCTTCGGTCCCGTTAACAGTCCCCCTTGTTAAATATGCTTCTCACTATTAGGAAAAGCATATCAGAAGGGAGAAGACTGAGCGTGTGAGTCCGCTTGCACTGAAGCTTTTGAATGGATTTGAACAGCATATATCCTCTCAGCTGCTCTGGCGACATTATTATGAGAGTGGGCTTTGGTTTGACGAGGATTTTTATGAGAGGGATGGCCCTACTGGCTTTACGGGGCTCCATGGAGCGGCGTTTCTTGGGATTGCGGAGATAGTTGCTGCCCTATTGGGGATAAAGGAATGGGATATTAACGCGACAGATAACTGGAGTAGAACGGCACTTGCATGGGCAGCTATAAGAGGTCATGAGGAGATCGCAGGGATATTATTGCAGCAGAAGGATACCAATCCCAACATTCCAGATACAAAATATGGCCGAACGCCACTCCTGGCGGCTGTGATGGGTGAACACGAAGGAGCAGTGGGGTTGCTATTACAGCGGAAGGACCTCGATCCCAACACTCCAGACGCCGGATATATTGGAACACCGCTCTGGTGGGCTTCGGGGGGTAGGTATGAGGGAATAGTAAGGATGCTGTTAGAACGAGAGGATGTCGATCCCAACACTGCAGACGCCAAATATTATCAAACACCACTCATGCGGGCGGCGATGTGTGGACATGAGGGAATCGTAAAGCTACTATTGGAACGAACAAATCTCAATCCTAAGATACCAGACCTCCGCGGAAAAACAGCCCTTGAGTTAGCTATATCCGGGGGACACGCAGGTGCTATACAATTACTTTCCAAACTTAGGCCCTCCCTTCCCACCCCCTTCAATACCAAACCAGCCGAAAACATGAGACAGAACGCTGTACCACAAGGGACCATTTTGAACAGCAACAACAAAAGAACAATCCTTCCCAACAATGAAGGAATACTGCAAAAGAGACTCAAAGCGTCCCTCACCTAAGCGATCGGACTTACTTCAATACCCTTTTCAATCTTTCCCGTCGACATGCCTTTCACCACCAAAACCTCCCCCCCCTAATCCCTAGCCCCCTCTCCTATTGGCTATTCTTCCCTCCATCATTACTTCCCCTTTAATTCTTCTCTTCTATTTTCCTGCTCTGATTAGCCTTTGCCTATCAGTTATTTCATTACTATCATTTAATAGGTGATTGCTATATCTTCCATCCACAGTGGATTGGACAAAAATGCCACTGCTCTTTGCTCGATCCATAAGGTGGAATATAGCGCATAATCTCTACTCTCCTCTTTTACTTCTGGTTTTTCTCATCAATTCCTTCTTCTGTCTCTCTCACTTGTACAGTCCAACATCGTCTTCTTTTATTACCTATAGACTCATCCCCCCTTTTTTCCTCACTAGATTACTCTTTTCTTTTTTTTTTTGAAATACTCTATTATAATAATGCATTTCACCCCCCCTCTAAATTCTTCAGTAATTCTACCACTCTCAATGCCCAATGTCAAAGATGGCGGCAACACGATCTATGGAACAAATTTGATAGAAATTCCGCAATCTCACTCACCTCTCGCTCAAAACTCCCATGGGTGAGCCAGTAGCGACGGCGGGGCCTATTTCTAATCACCTATACCCGCCATATGCCACGAGCTATCGTACTCACTCACTTGCATAACACGCACACACCTACCTAGGCACTCCCTGCCTGCTGGCTCCTACCCTACTATCTTCTGAACAAGAACGAGTGCTCAGTCATGACGGCGTTCACACCGGATGTGTCCCCACACAACTTCCTGGAATCCCACGAAGCAACAATCACTCCCCATCGAATGGGCAGTTGGTTAATTGCAATAGCGCATAGACCAATATAAAAAAAACAGGAATAGTGATGGGAAACGGCCCGGTAGTTGACCTGCCTTGACGACCTCTTCGTGTTTTAGGTATAGTATACGGCACTGTACAGAGCTGGAGCGTCATGAATTCCTATTCCAGTGAGAGACTCGCCTTACGTTTCATGTGAAAATGCTGGATATGCTCCATCCCATTGTACCTCTTTCTTCTTCCCATTTGGCATTTTGGTTTACAAAACTGGGGAGTAACTTAGCTCGTTCTCTCCCCCCTCATTTTTCTTTCTCTTTTCATTTTTTTTTTTGAAATCCGTAGTCTGCTGTGTCCGGAAGTGGCTTGCACTACCGCCAGAGTACCGAGCACTCTACTATCAGATTTCCGATTCTCAATTTTCTTTCCTTTTTGTTTGTACTTACGGAGGTCACATATGGTATCAATAGAGCGAATCGCTCTATTATGTGTTTTTTATTTTATTTTTTTAGCTTGCTATTGTACTCACGACCTCGCTCTCCACCACAGCCTTGCACCCGAAGCATCATACAAGTTCCCTTCACTAAACGTCCTTGGGGATATTTAGGGCAAAATTAAGGCTCTATATAATAGTTGTATACATTGAACTGGACGAAGGCCGACAAATGCATATTCCTATGCATAAAGTGTCGGTATAATATAGCAGGCCAATGACGGTGAGATAAACCCCCACCCTACCGGAAATAGTGTGCTAAGTTTTTTCCAGGTAGTGTATGCTTTCTTTCTAAGTTAAAGTGAAAAAAAGGTTACTGCGATATGGTTGGTTGATATAATCCTCGCAGAAATTCACCCTCCTAGGGCTGTGGGGATATCATATACAGGACCTAATAGGTCTATCATATCGGGTTTGTTATCTGATTAGAAATATTGGTAATATTAGATATGTTCTATCTCAGTCAACTGCGAGGTCGTTTAGCCCACGAGATATCCTATTAACGATTCGGCTAATTGGCGATTGGGGTGCCAGACTGGAAAAGTCAATTTCAGCCTATCCAATAGACTAAGCGCCCAAGTTCATGGATTGGGGCTGCGTTTCTTTTAACAAGAGCCTGGGGGCTCTAACAGCTTACTTCACGACCAAGAGAGCTACCGATTGTGGAGCCAGGTTGGCCGCTTTGCGATGCTTAAGCCGGTAAGTTATTGTACTCGCTGCAGTTCCTGATAAGCCAATCTCATATTTTCCCTGTATAGGTAGGCAATTATTCAGCTTTAATAAGTACTCTGAGGTGCGATGGGACATAGATTCTTGGACTAACTTTACATTCATCGAGCACTGAAAGGATGGACTAGAGGCATTCAGCCCCAGGGTTGAAAAACGGTTATGCAAGCTTTTTAAGTCGAAAAACTTCGGTGTATATAATGCCTTCCTGCATACAAAACTAACTGATCAACTAGAAACTCGGTACTCGAAAAACCCTTTTTCAACCCGGGGCTGAATGCCTCTATTGCCCCTCCGCCCGAGCACCAGTGTCAGTGCTGTATTCTATGATGTTCAGCTCATATTTCATAGTAATCGATGTGCCGGGTTTACTCCGGGGGAAATGATTGGATAGTAAATTTAGCCTTAGCAATTTGAGCCTTGGAGGTCACCTCCCCTTTTCTCAGCCTGGTTGATGCAAATTCCATAAAACCCCCAACGCCGCTACCATAACTATCATAGCATATCCACGCCAGACCAATACTTTGGATACACCATGGACAACACAGCATATCGACACTCAATCTCGATTGGTAGCAGCAATGTAAACTGCAATAACGTAACGAATAGTCATAACAATACCGTCAATGTGAATAATATCGTAACCGATGAGAGCCGAGAAATTATGCAGTGGCTCTCGCCGCTGAACCCAAGGGGAAGGCATCATGACGTGCGTACCGACAGGGTCGACGGTGTGGGTAATTGGCTTTTAGAAACAAATGAGTATCGAGAGTGGAGGAGCAGTGAGGGTGGAGCAGATAAGGCTGTCTTATTTTGCTACGGGGGCCCGGGAGTAGGGAAAACATATCTAAGGTAAGTGCCCAATTCATCTGGAAAGAAAGATGGGAATTATCGCTGATGGCCAGCAATATTAGTTCATTAGTAATCGATAACCTGTGTGATGAACCTGGCGAGGAAGATATTGCAATCGCAATGTTCTACTGCGACTTCCGTGACCAGAATGAGCAGACAGCCACCAATATCATAGGAGCCATCCTTAAGCAACTCGTATTTAGGAGAGAAATGCTTGAGCACGTGCAAAAAGCATTTCAAAAGGCGCAAAGCGAGGTCGGTGGTCGGAGTCTGCGACTTCCGGATATGGTGCAGATGCTGAAGCAGGCTGTTGTCACATTACCTCAGGTGTTTATCTGTATTGATGCTTTGGATGAGTGCCTTCCTCAGCAACTACTAGAGCTTCTTATGTCACTGAAGGGCATCCTTCCAGAGTCGCAGAGTACGCGAATATTTTTCACCGGGAGGCCTCAAGTTAGGGCAGAAATTACGAGATTTTTCACCGGTTGTGTTATAGTACCCATTAGTCCGAAGATTCATGACATCGAAAGATATTTGGAGAAGAAGTTGGAGATGGATAGCGAGAGTGATGTGATGTCTAATAGTTTACGAGCGGATATCTTGAGAATTATTCCACAAAGGATCTCTGGAATGTATGCAGTAGAATCCGCACCTCTCACTTCGTGCATAATCTTATATTGATCAACTACGGTGTTTAGATTCCTCCTTGTCTCGCTAGCCATCGGCGCTATCCTGGGAGAGGTTACCGTCTCAGAGAGGAAGCGAAAGCTGAACGAGATGACCAAGGGGAATCATTTGGGGGATGTGTATGGAACAACTCTGGAACGGATAAAGGCACAGAAGGGCAGCAAATCTAGGCTTGGGATAGACGCCCTGATGTGGGTATCGAATTCGGAACGACATTTGCGAGCTAGCGAGCTATGCCATGCCTTAGGAGTAAAGATAGGATCCACGGATCTTGATCTTGAAAACGTTCCCACAATTCGAACACTCCTCGGGTGTTCTTTGGGGCTTATCACAGTTGAGGCATTCTCCTCCACCGTCCGGCTTGTCCACTTCACATTGCAAGAGTATTTATCCAATAATCCAAGCCTGTTCCAAAGCCCACACTCGATGATAGCGGAGGTTTGCTTGACGTATCTCAATTTTCAGTGTGTCCGGGAACTTTCGCCAACTCTTGATTCGACCCCATCGACAGTCCCCCTTGTTGAATATGCTTCTCGCTATTGGGGCGAGCACGTCATATGGGAAAAGACTGAGTGCGTCAATCCGCTTGCACTGGAACTTTTGATTGGATTTGAGCAGCATATATCCTCTCAGCTGCTCTGGCAACATTATTATGAGAGTGGACCTTGGCGGGACGCGGGTTCTTGTGAGAGGGATGGCCCTAATGGCTTTACGGGGCTCCATGGAGCGGCGTTTCTTGGGATCGCGGAGATAGTTGCTGCCCTATTGGGGATAAAGGAATGGGATATTAACGCGACAGATAGCCATGGTAAAACGGCACTTGCATGGGCAGCTGTAAGAGGTCATGAGGAGGTCGCAAGGATATTATTGCAACAGAAAGATATCAATCCTAACACTCCAGATACCAAATATAACCGAACACCACTTTTGCGGGCTACAGAGCGCGGGCATGAGGGAGTAGTGAAGCTGCTATTAGAACAAGACGATATCAATCCCAACACTGCAGACACAGAATATGGCCGAGCACCACTCCAGTGGGCTGTAGGGCGCGGACATGAGGGAGTAGTAAAGCTGCTATTAGAGCGAGAGGATATCAATCCCAACACTCCAGACATCAAATATGGCCGAACGCCACTCTGGACGGCTATGGTGAGTGGACATGATGGAGCGGTGAGGTTGCTATTACAACGAAAGGATCTCAATCCAAACACTCCAGGCACCAGATATGGTCGAACACCGCTCTGGTGGGCTGCGGAGCGCGGGTATGGCGGAATAGTAAGGTTTCTATTGGAACGAGAGGATACCAATCCCAACACTCCGGACACCAAAAATAGTCGAACACCACTCTTGTGCGCTGTAGTTAATAAATGTGAGGGAGTAGTGGGGTTGCTATTACAACGGAAGGATCTCAATCCCAACACTCCGGACACCGGATATGGTCGAACACCGCTCCAGTGGGCTGCGAAGTGCGGGTATGACGGAATAGTAAGGTTACTATTAGAACGAGAGGATATCGATCCCAACACTGCAGACGCCAAATATGGCCGAACTCCACTCGGGTGGGCTGGGAAGAGTGGGAACGGGGAAATAGCAAGGCTGCTATTAGAACGAGAGGACATCGATCCCAACACTGCAGACACCAAGTATGGTGGAACACCTCTCTGGTGGGCTGCAGAGCACGGTCATGAAGGAGTAGTAAAATTGCTATTGGAGCGAAAGGATATCGATCCCAACACTCCAGACACCGGATATGGTCGAACACCGCTCCAGTGGGCTGCGAAGTGCGGGTATGACGGAATAGTAAGGTTACTATTAGAACGAGAGGATATCGATCCCAACACTGCAGACGCCAAATATGGCCGAACCCCACTCGGGTGGGCTGGGAAGAGTGGTAACAGGGAAATAGCAAGGTTACTATTAGAGCGAGAGGACATCAATCCCAACACTCCAGACACCAAATATGGTGGAACACCTCTCTGGTGGGCTGCGGAGCGCGGACATGAGGGAGTAGTCAGAATGTTATTGAAGCGAGCGGATATTAGGCCCAACTTCGCAGACACCAAATATGGTAGAACACCACTCTGGTGGGCTGCGGAGCACGGTCACGAGGGAATAGTAAAATTACTATTAAAGCGAGAGGATATCGATCCCAACACTCCAGACACCAGATATCGTCGAACACCGCTCCAGTGGGCTGCGGAGCGCGGGTATGACGGAATAGTAAGGTTACTATTGGAACGAGAGGATACCGATCCCAACGTTCCAGATACAATATATGGCCGAACGCCGCTCCTGACGGCTGTGATATGTGAACATGAAGGAGTAGTGGGGTCACTATTACAACGAAAGAATCTCAATTCCAACAATCCAGACACCGGATATGGGGGAACGCCGCTCTGGTGGGCTGCGGAGCGCGGGAATGAGGGGGTAGTAAGGTTGCTATTGGAACGAGAGGATATCAATCCCAACATCCCAGACACCGAATATGGTCGAACACCGCTCTGGTTGGCTGCGGAGCGCGGGTATGACGAAATAGTAAAGTTACTATCGGAGCGAGAGGGTATCAATCCCAACACTCCAGATACAACTATGGCCAAACGCCACTCCTAGCAGCTATGATGGGTGGGCGTTACAGAGTAGCGGGGTTGCTTTTGCAACGGGAAGATCTCAATCTCAGCACTCCAGATGCTGAATATAGCGGAACACTGCTCTGGCTGGCTGCGGCGTGCGGGTATGAGAGACCATTAAGGTTGCTATTGGAACGAGAGGGTACCAATCCCAACATTCTAAATACAAAATATGACCAAACGCCACTCCTGGCGGCTGTAATTAGTGGACATGAAGGAGCAGTGGGGCTGCTATTACAACGGAACGATCTTAATCCCAATACTCCAGACACCATGTATGGTGGAACACCGCTCTGGTGGGCTTCGGGGGGCGGATGTGAGGGAATAGTAAGGTTGTTGGCGGAACGAGAGGATGTCGATCCCAACACCGCAGACACCAAAAATTATCAAACACCACTCATGTGGGCTGCGATGTGTGGACATGAGGGAATCGTAAAGTTACTATTGAAACGAAAAGATCTCAATCCTGAGATACGAGACCTCAGCGGAAGAACAGCCCTTGAGTTAGCTATGTCCGGGGGACAAGCAGGAGTTGTGCAATTACTCTCCAAACTCAAACCCCCCACTCCCACCCCCATCAATACCAAACCAGCCGAAAACATGAGACAGAACACTCTACCACAAGGGGCCATCTTGAACAGCAACAACAAAAGAACAGACCCTCCCAACAATGAAGGAACACTGCAAAAGAAACTCAAAGCGTCCCTTACCTAAGCAGTCGGACTTAGTTCAATACCCCTTTCAGCCTTTCCCGTCGGCATGCCTTTCACCACCGAAGCCTCTTCCCCTCTATCCCCGGCTCCCTCTCGTATTAACTATTTTTCCCCCACCATTGCTTCCTCCTTAATTCTTCTCTTCTATTTTCTCGTTTTCATCAGCCCTTGCTTATCAGCTATTTCATTACTATCGTTTAATAGGTGATTGCCATACTATATATCCGGAGTAGATTGGACGAAAACGCCGCTGCTCTTTGTTTGATCTATAAGGTGGAATGTAATAGTGCATAATCTCTCCTTTCCTCTTTTACTTCTTTGTTTTTTCTCCTCAATTCCTTCTTCTATCTCTCACTTGTACAGTACCGACCCACACCGTCTATCTCCTTTTATTACCTATAGACTCATCCCCCCCCATTTTCTTTGCTAGATTACTCTTTCTCTTTCCGGAATACCCTATCATAGGAATGCATTACACCTCCCCCTCTAGGTTCTTCAGTATTCTACCACTCACATTGTGCAATGTCAAAGATGGCGGCAACACGATCTATAGAACAAACTCGACAGAAATTCCGCAATCTCACTCACCTCTCGCTCATAACTCCCATGGGTGAGCCAGTAGCGACAGCTGGACCTATTTCTAATCACCTATGCCCGCCATATGCCAAGAGCTACTGTACTCACTCGCATAACGCGCGCACATCCACCTAGGCGGTCCCTGCCTGCCCGCTCCCACCACCACTGTCGTTGGAATATTGATGTAGCTTTCACGAATGACTTAGGCAGTGAGTTGAGAGACGAATGAAGGCTTGACATTCTTGAGAGGATGGGCGAGATGCCCGAACTATCTACTGTCGAGAGCGAGACATAAAGGACGAGTGAACGACAATAGCATAAAAGGTAAAACATATAAAGAAAGTATATCCAAGAGTGAAAGCGGTTAAGTGGTAGCAATAAAGCATAATACTAGAAACAAAGCAATAATACAAGTGATACACCTCCCGAACAAGAACGAGTGCTCAGTCATGACGGCCTTCACACCCGAAGTGTTCCCACACAACTTCCTGAAATCCCACGAAGCAACAATCACTCCTCATCGAATGGGCGGTTAGTTAATTGCAATAACGCATAGACCAATAAAAATGTAAAAAAAAACGTGAATAGTGATGGGAAACGGCCCGGTCGTTATTGACCTACCTTGACGGCCTCTTTCTTTCTCCGTGTTTTATTTTACACACAGTATATACACGGCACAGTACGGAGCGGGAGTGTCACGAATTCCTCCTCCAGTGAGAAACTCACCTTAGGTTTCAAGTGAGATACTGAATAACGTTATACTTCACGTCTTCTCATTTACCATATCGGCTCACACAACTAACTTAGAGAGTTACTTACCCCCTCCCCCTCCCCCT
>QOVD01002693.1:19376-46503 GCA_003521225.1 Tuber microsphaerosporum | reverse complement strand
GCAACGAATCACAATTCTGAGTGTGCCTGGCTACGAATTTTACTGATTCAGACCGCCCAAGGGATAGCGACCGCGCATCTTGGCGCTTTTATTCTCCTTCAGGCTCTTTCATGCATGCGGCTCTTTACTCGGGTAACTCTGTCGCATTGTTGCTACGATAGCGCTGCATCGCTCCCCTGCGCATGCCCGAACCCTTTGTTCGAACAATAAAACAACTACCGGTATCGCAAGAGCATGCCGAGCAGCATCAAATACCTCCAATACGCACATCATGTGATCGATGAGAGGGCGAATCGCCGGGTGCGGGCTCGCACGTCCACAATCAAGCTTCGATCAAACACCAGGAACAACCTTTCGCTGACAGGCTCGAACAAACACGGGGGAATTAGAAAACTGAATAGGCGAAAAGAAGAGATGGTGGGGGAGAAGAAAGCAAACAAATTATCGTTGCGGTCGTGTCCTTGGAAATACTCGTGGTCGGCTTTCTCGCGGATGTCATAGATGTCAGCAAGAGCAAGGAAGGTGTGAAAAATGGCTTTTTATACCTTTCCGGAACCATCACCTCCGCAGCCTTAATGAAAACTAGCGCAAGGGATATGAATTGGGGTACACACGAAAAGCAACGAACACGCTTCTGCCCCCACAGTATATTACATCTACCTAGCGGAAGTCTTTGTGAACTAGGATCCCTCTTCTGTTTATGGAATTGGACTCTCTTGCACTGATCTCAATTGTGCAATACCCCCACCTTTCCTTAGGCTACGGTAATCCCCGCCAAAAGAAACCCCATTTCACCAAGACTTCTACCAAGTGACTACATCATGCTTCCGCTAATTGGTTGACCGATTTTACACCCTGAAACTAGCCCACCACCAACACCATTCCAACTCCTCTACAACTCTTCGTCTACCGACCCCGCGTCTTCGAGGCACTTTCCATAGCTTGCACACAATGTGCGATCGAGGTTGAATGATATACAGAGTGTGGGATAAGGGAATGAGCATAGGAACCAAATACCCACTAGTCCTAGCCGAGGTGTCAACCGGAAAAGAAATAGGGGGCGTAAAGGAAGCATTTAAGGGCATAAGAAAATAGTGGTGCCCTGCTAGTTCGTAATGTAACCCAAAGCAAATCCTATGGCCTCATATAACAAAACGGCAAGCATAACAATCAATAGATATATACAAGTTTCCGAGCCCAGCGCACCCTACCTAATTTTCGAGATCAACTATTCAATACTTGTTCCATTTATACCAGTACCCATTCCCGAGGCCTCCATCTATGTTTTCTCCACAATCCCGCCGCAATGGCCATTCCCGTAACCACAGTCACACCAATACTGGTCGTTTTTATTATAACCGTAGCGCACTCCGGACAATAGGTAACCAATAAAGGCCCCAAGAGATAAGCAACGATCTTGTACACTTCTCGCCATCCACGGACACTATTTCCTGGACGTCATGCCCACATACGACCGGTATTCCCCCCGGGAGAAATCCATTCAAATCCCCTCCAACAACTACTATCGGACATAATTGGCGGGCCGTTCTGCACTAAGCTCTCTTGCTTCTGTAGGGTTGGATGTACTGTCATCCCCCGCCCTTTCCACAATACTCTAAGTAAGCTACCCTTGCGGTGTTAGGGAAGTAGTGGAAGTGGTCTAGCTAGTGTAGAGGTACCAAATAACATGACGCTTATTAGTGGCAGGTTGGTAAAATAGAGAATACCGAAGACTTCCGAAGGAGGTTTCTGGCCACCCAAGGGGCAACGTGCTGTTATAAGCTAAGGGGATATCTTTTGCATCGTTTGGGATAGTGGGGAATTGTTGGGGTATAGATTTGCGTAAAGGTTATGCTAAGGTATTGTTACAGCCACTCGGCAAAAAAGTCGTCATGAAATATTATTTCTCTTTGCTAGTAGGGCGGGATCCTCCGCAGGGGCCTCAATTGTGCAATACCCTTCTGCCTAGGCCACCAAGATATCAATCAAAGGAGAGCTCCGTTTCACGAAGGCTTTTGCTGAGTGACTCCCCTGGCTAACGGCGCGGTGGGTAAGCGCATACAAACACCTCGCCCAAATATAGATAGGGATTTGGATGAGTAGTAATTTGGGTAGTAACCCGGCCTAACTGTACTATACAAACGGTAATATCAATCTATCATTTATAAGAGAAAAGAAAAGAGGAAAAGATCTAAAACGTGAAACAATTGAGAGGAGGCGATCATATCAATGAAACAGAACATAATGCAAGGACGAAATAAAATAGGAAAATACCCTACTACTACTTTATTCAAACTACCAGTATAATAACAGAAATTCGGAATTCTTGACTCGGTCGCAGCGATAAATATCCGGGAGGGGTTTAGGTAACCACACATGTGCCCTGTTTTTTGGAAGCATGAAAAATTTCATGCTGGGAGAATTTACAAGCTCAGGGATGGGACTAGCCCAAAAAGGAAAGAAAGAGTACATCAAGGAAAAGAAGTTACGGCCAGGGGGTAGGCATTAGAGGCCCGGGAAGCTTGAAGAGGTAGGGGAGGAGGGGCAAGGGGATTATGAAGGAAGGCCATAGGCATGATAGTGGAATAGCTAATAGTTGTAGTTAAGGACTCGAGGAGGGTAAAGCAGTGAACCCAAGCGTCCAGTCCGTCCGTCTTTGGTTATGGACGGGACGGACTGCGTGCTCGGGACGGACAGCGATCATGACGTCGGTCCTGATGGTTGCCCTGGACGGGGCTGCAGGTGTCTTAGGTTGCGCAATTCGCCAAGCCAGCCCTGGTAAAACCAATCAAATAGTGGGACCAGGAGGTACCTACCGGTAACGGCTGGTGACTGCAGATGCCTACCGGTTACTCCCGAACCCTATGTCTAACTGCGTGACGCTTTCTGGAATAGTACTACTGCGAGACGGCCGGCACATAGTCAACCCCTAAGACTACCGTCTTTGCGAAAGGCGGACGCCAGCGGCCGGCACGCTAAAACAATCTGCCCGGGACAGACGGGGCTGCCGTCCCTCAGGGCCCTACCGTCCGCCCAGGACGCTTGGGAACGCTGGGGTAAAGAGGCTCGGAGCTCGTCGACCGCAAACCAGGCTGGGATTGAAGGCTGCCAGGCTCGCAGCAGATTCACCACCCCTTCATGTCCCTCTGCAGACGCATGCCAGAGTGGCGTGTGACCATTTTTGTCTGGTTCGGCGGGGTTAACGTCTTCTTGGTCTAAAAGTTGCTTCACCACTGACTCGTGCCCCTTAAAGGCAGCCCACCAAAGTGGTGCCTTGCCCTCATTGTCTGGCTTGTCGGGGTTGACATCTTCGCGGTCCAAAAGTTGCTTCACTACTGACTCATGCCCATGCTTTGCAGCCCACGAAAATGGTGTCTTGCCCTCGTTGTCTGGCTTGTCAGGGTTGACGTCTTGCCGGTCCAAGAGTTGTTTTACCACAGACTGATGCCCTTTACTCGCAGCCCACGAAAGCGGTGTCTTGCCTTCATTGTCGGGCTTTTCAGGCTCGACGTCTTGGCGATTCAAAAGTTGCTTTATCACTGACTGGTGTCCATTAATGGCAGCATACGAAAGTGGTGTATTGCCCTCATTGTCTGGCTTGTCGGGGTTGACGTCTTGCCGGTCCAAAAGTTGCTTCGCCATTGACTCGTGCCCTTTATACGCAGCCCACGAAAGTGGCGTCTTGCCCTCGTTGTCCGACCTATCGGGGGTGACGTTCTCCTGATGCAAGAGTTGCCTCACCACTCGCTCATGCCCACCAGCTGCAGCCTCAATGAGGGGTGTAACGCCACTTTTGTTTGGCTTGTCAGGGTTGACGTCTTGCCGGTCCAAAAGTTGCTTCACCACTGACTCGTGCCCTTTTCTCGCAGCCCACCAAAGTGGTGTATTGCCCTCATTGTCTGGCTTGTCGGGGTTGACGTCTTGCCGGTCCAAAAGTTGCTTCGCCACTGACTCGTGCCCTTTATACGCAGCCCACGAAAGTGGCGTCTTGCCCTCGTTGTCTGGCTTGTCGGGGTCGATGTCTTGTCGATCGAGAAACTTCTTTACGACAGATCCGTGACCACTAATAGCAGCCCACAAAAGTGGTGTCTTGTCCTCGCTGCCTGGCTTGTCGGGGTTGACGTCTTGCCGATCTAAAAGCTGTTTTACCATTGACTCGTGTCCCTCGTAGGCAGCCCACAAAAGTGGCGAATTGCCCTCATTATCTGGCTTGTCGGGGTCGACGTCTTGTCGATCTAGGAGTTGCTTGACTACTGACTCGTTCTCTTGACTCGCAGCCCATGAAAGCGGTGTCCTATCTTCATTGTCTGGCCTGTCGGGGTTGACGTCTTCTCGGTCCAAAAGTTTCTTCACTACTGACTCATGCCCGTGCATTGCAGCCCACGAAAGTGGTGTCCTGCCCTCGTTGTCTGGCTTGTCGGGGTTGACGTCTTGCCGGTCTAAAAGCTGCTTCACTACTGCCTCGTGCCCTCCCCCCGCAGCCAGGAGAAAGGGCGTTTGGCCATGGCTGCATGGATTGCCAGGGTTAACGTCTTCCCGGTCCAAAAGTTGCTTCACCACCGACCCGTGCCCTCCCCCCGCTGCATAGTGGAGGGGTGTATGGCCCGTGTTGTCTGGCCTCTCAGGGTTGATATCTTCCCGGTCTAAAAGTTGCTTCACCACTAACTCGTGCCCGTTACTCGCAGCGTGCGAAAGTGGGGTCATACCCTCGTTGTCTGGCTTGTCGGGGGCGACGTCTTGTTGATCCAGAAGTTGCTTCACCACTGACTCATGCCCTTCACTCGCAGCCCACGAAAGCGGTGTCCTACCTTCATTGTCTGGCCTGTCGGAGTTGACTTCTTCCAGGCTCAAAAGTTGCTTTACCACTGACTCGTGCCCGTCAAGCGCAGCGTACAAAAGCGGTGTCCTGCCATCATCGTCTGGCCTGTCGAGGTTGACGTCTTCGCGGTTCAAAAGTTGCTGCACCACTGACTCGTGCCCTTTACCTGTAGCGTATGAAAGTGCTGTCCTACCCCGGTTGCTTGGCTTGTCGGGGTTGACGTCTTGTCGGTCCAAAAGCTGCTTCACCACGCGCTCATGCCCAGTAGCTGCAGCCTCTGTGAGGGGTGCAATGCCATAGTTGTCTGGCTTGTCGGGGTTGACGTCTTGTCGATCTAAAAGCTGCTTCGCCACTGACTCGTGTCCCCTCATCGCAGCCCACGAAAGTGGTGTTTTGCCATTGTTGTCCGGCTTTTCGGGGTTGATAGCTTCCTGTCTCAGCAATAGCTCCACAGCCTCCCCTTGTCCGCCCCTCACGGCCCATATCAGTGGCGTTATGCCAGCAGAATCTCCCCTGTTAACATCACAGCCACCTACCCCTAACAAACTAGTCATAACATCAACAATCCCAAAAGAAGATGCACAGTGTAGTCCACCGAACAGCGAAGGAGCGTTGGCTTCCAGGGAATCTTCATCTGGATCCAATATTTGTTCAAAAAGTGCGTTGGCGGCTACGTGGTTCTCGTGCTGGTCTAAGAGCTCCATTGCAAGCAATACTGCGCGATCCGAAAGTTCTTTCTTTGCATGGACGCCCCAATATCGCGAACAATATTTGAGAAAGGGCATGCTTGAGAGATCAGGTTGGGGTTGGGCCGGAAGGGATTTGGCCTGATTCGAATTCAGATAAGTCAAACATGTTTCTACCATCTCCAAGTGAGCTTGGGGGAATAGGTTGCGATGAGTGCAAAGGTGCTCGCGCAGTGTATGGTGGATCAACCGGAACGTCGAGGCTTCCTTATCTACCGCGACTAGTCCTTGGCAGAAGGCGAGCAATGTCTCTATCCCAGGCACATTGTCGTTATTGAAATGTGTAGATCCAATCTCCACAGCAAGCGCATGGCACAGTTCATCTACCCGTAATGGCCGTTCCGAATAGCATATCCACATCAAGGCAGTCATGGCAAGTTTTGGTTTCCCCCCTTCTTGAGCCCTTATCCGTTCCAGTGTTGCCTCATATGCATCTTCCAACCCTAACCCATCTCGCACCTTACTCAACATATTTCGCCTCCGATGGATTGTCGCTTCTCTCAAGATTGTTTCAATCTTGAGTGAAGCCAGTAGGAATCTGTATTTGCGCTTATTAGTATACGACTCACTGGGGCTTCCCGGATCTCCCGCCGGCACATACGTTTCCGAGATATCTTCAAGAATGCTCTTCATAATATCATTCTCCAAGAAACTATCCATCGCCTCGGGAGTTGTGTCCTTCCTCAGTCTCACCTGCAGATATGTGACTATGTCATTATCTTTGGACTTGATGGATACACTAATTGCTCCCCCACCTAGTCCCCTCTCAACCACCCCCCGGATATGTGACCTTCCCGTCATGAACATTCGTGTATTTGGCGACCCGCGGAGAATTTGTTCCAGTGCATCAAGAACCTCTAGTCGATCCCTTGGAACACATTCGTCGAAAGCGTCAACACAGATGAATGTGCGTTGTAAACATGAGACAGCGGTGCACATTTTCACAATATCAGGAAGTTGCAGCCTCCGCCCACCAATCGCCTTCTTCTGGCTCCGAAATCTCTGCGCGATGTCCATGGGAATTGCTCCTAACCCACTCAGAAGCTGTTTGAGCAGAGAGCCGAGCATATTCGTTGGGGATTGGGCCTCCCGGGAAGCGAAGTCATAGTAAAAGCAAGCGACCACCATATCCGGTTCCATGACCCGGTCGCACAGATAATCTATAACCACGGAACTGCCATCACCACCTGTCAGCAATAGTGTCCTTTGTTCCCCACCGATGGCCTCTCATACCAGATGTAGCTCTTGCCAACCCCTGGGTCGCCATAACACAACAAGGCCGCATGATCAGATCCACCATTCTCACTACCATTATACCAGCTTCTGAACTCTTTCGTTTCCATTAACCAGTCCCCTATACTACCCACCCGCTGCTCGCAAATATCCTGATGTCGCACCCGGGGCTCTAAGGGTGACAACCACTCCAGGATTTTAGACTCATCATCGGTAGCTGTAAAGATAATGTTATTCGACACATTGAAAGAATTGATGTTATCAGAAAAAGCTCGAGACATCCTTCCCTTTTTGCTGGTTGAAATCCTGTAAAGAATAGGATACTGAAGACCTTTGGATCGGTTGACAGTCCTCCATTAAGTTTAGGAAAAGGGGTCCGCCCAGCCCTACAACTACCCGGTTGCACCAAATTAATTAACCAGGAATTTGTGAAACCAGGGCTCGAGTGCTTGCGTTTCTACGAGTCTCAGGTGCCGCTGGGGACGAGGCTCTGGAAATCCTAGCTAGCCTCGCTACGAAGGTACTTGTGCAGCGCCTAAGTTTTAAATATTTTACTAGCAGGGGATGTTCGACTAACAGGGGTGAGGAGGTGAATTGGGGAACCACTATACCCAATTCGCTGTCCTTATACCCAATTTGCTGCCTTGGCCCCTGCTGGCGTAACACCCCCTGCTAGTAAAATATTCAAAACCTAGGTGCTGTACCTTCGTACTCTCTCATAAAGACAAATGGCGAATGCCGGTATGATACTGTATCCCATACCCCCGCCTGTATGGCTTCAAGTACGGGAGCACTCAGTCAGTCTAAAATCCGTCCAAACATCACAAATTATCATCTCTCTAAACATGAACAACAGATTTGTCCTAGCATCATCTATAACTAAATTCATGAAGCAAAGGCTCAACCGAAGCTACGAGGCTGGTATTATGAAAGGGAGAAGTCTTATCCAAAATTGGTAGTCCGTGGTGTGCTGCAACCAGGAGACCTAGTGGGGAAAATAAACAAAGGAGTATTTGGAAAGTATCCTTCATTGGCAGGAAACGAATTCCTAGAGTACTAAACTGAGACTTACTCTAAACATTCTCCCGGCGCCCGGACGGGCTAAGGGATAAAGTGAAGATAATAAGATGTGATGGAGGAACAGTAATCGTATCGTTTTTTCTATCTGGTGAAGAGGGGAGGGAGTAAATGCATGAATGCATCACAACTAGTTTCCCCTTCGCGAACTTCCTTTATCATTCACCCTTGCGGCCGAGAATCTGGTGAGTAGATACAAGAACCCTCAGGCTCTATGGTGATCAAACAATCTCTGTGGGGAATCCTAGAGTTTCTTTTTGTGTCCTAGGGTATCTCCGTTGAGAAAACCTACCGGTATTCTATCAGTCAATCTCGGGCCCTCCCTAGAATGCCAGCAACGTTTTTTTATCCCAGCAAAAAACATAAGGTTTCGCTCAGAGCCAAGAAAACTTCTAAGCAAGAAAACGTAATCGCAAAAAATTTAAAAAAAATATATAAATATTTCATTAAAATAAACCAGAAATACTATACTGCTAAGTTTTTGGAATTTTTTCTAACACCAAAGGACCACTATGCAGATGGCCTAGTGGGATAATGCCTAGGTTTAAAAATATCGTACTTAACTACCAATCAAGAGGGGATACTTTTTAGCTCACGCTGCCTGCAAAATTTGGGCAAACCCGAAATCCCGCTAGGGCTAGAGTAAACCTCTTCAGGAAACTCTCTCCCCCGAAAAAAGCATCTTGTGGCAAATTATGGCCGGAATCTAACCGTGGGGGGAACTCGCTTACCTTGTCACACCTCATTTGACTGCTAGCGGCATTTCGGGTTAACTCAAATTATGTGGTATTCCTGTATCTATTATCTTTGACTAACTTAGGCCAGACAGTGGCACCTCAGGCTGCGTGAGTACCCATTTTCTTTCTCTACTCCACACAGGTCGGGCCGACTTTGTTGTTCGCAATTTAGCCGCAACCTTTCTCTTTGCTATTCATTTCCCCCGTGAGTTGTTATAACTCGCTTCCCAAAGTCATCAAGTATCATTCGCATTTCGCTTGCAGCTTCCAACCACCATATCACGTTGATGTGCTCACTCCGGGTTCTACAGCCTGCATTCTTAGCCTAGTGGTCCCAGCCTCCTATTGGCAGTAGAAATGAACATGCCTTTCAGAAAACCTCTGAGTGAACCCCTAATTCCTAAGGCCCTATGTAAAATACTGCCAGTTGCTTGTTAGTCTACCAATAAACAAAACAAACACCAAAATTATCAAAAAACTGCCAGGAGAGAAGCCGAATACCTGCATAGTAGAAAGTTTGGATTATCTTGGCCCTCTCGTCATTTAGGAAACCCACCGGGAGCTGCTAAAGTTTGGTGAATATGGTTCTAGCATGTTGAGATTAGCCGGTGCCTGTAAAAGCTTTATCTCAGGTTAAGATACTGGTAAGGTTCTGCACACTTAGAAGGACATAGGGGAGGGTAAGCGCTGTCAGGGCTTAGTCACGAAGCGGGTGGGCCTGCACAAGTATCAGTATGTAAACGAGAAGGATTGGATACTGAGATAACGAAACTGGGTCTAGAAACGGGATGTAAATTCCAGGCAGGACTCACTTTTGAAAGGCAACAGGGAGAAGGAAAGGAAACGCCAAGAGTTAAAGCACACCTTACAGTACCGGCAGAGTGGGGAAGTTTTCCCTCATTCACTTGCTCCCTCTCACGCTTACTAACTTTAGTTCCCTCTCGCACTTGCTTGCTCAACTAACTAACTAACAGTAAAGACAGGTGTATATATAAACCCAGCGAGGTCGTCTTCCTATCCTTTCATCGATCGCGACACATGTCCATTCTCTTCAACGTACCAGTATATCCCCTTTCCCCTCTAGCGGACTCCCGCGCTAACAAAAGAAAAAACGGGGGACTATCATAACTCCCACTGTTCATAGCGACCGCACATCTTGGCGCTTTATTCTCCCGGTTCTCTCATGCATGCGGCTCTTTAACTTTGTCGCATTGATGCAAGCGCTGTATCGCTCCCCTGCGCATGTCCGAACCCTTTGTCCGAACAATAAAACAACTACCGGTATCGCAAGAGCATGCCGAGCAGCATCAAATACCTCCAACACGCATATCATTACGTGATCGATGAGAGGGCGGACCCTCGGGTTCGGGTTCGCATGCCCACAATCAAACTTTAATCAAACACCAGGAATAACCTTTCGTCGACAGGCTGGTACAAACACGGGGGAATTAGAAAAAACGAATTGGCGGAAAGAGGAGATGGTAGGGGAGAAGAAAGAAAACGAATTATCGTTGTGGTCATGTCCTTGGAAATGCTCGTGGTCGTCCTTCTCATGGATGTCATAGATGTCAGCAAGAGCAAGGAAGGTGTGAAAAATGGCCTTTTATACCTTTCCGGAACCATCACTTCCGTAGCCTTATAGAAAACTAGCGCAAGGGATATGAGTTAGGGTACACACGAAAAGCGACAAACACGCTTCTATCCCCACAGTATATTACATTTACCCAGCGGGGGTCTTTGTGAACTAGGATCCCTCTTCTGCCTATGGAATAGGACTCTCTTACACAGATCTCAATTGTTCAATACCCCCCCACCTTTCATTACGGTAGGCTACGGTAATCCCCGCCAAAAGAAACTCCAGTTCACCAAGACTTCTGCCAAGTGACTGCATCATACTTCGGCTTGTTGGTTGACCGATTTTACACCCTGAAACTAGCCCACCATCAACACCATTCCAACTCCTCTGCAACTCTTCACCTACTGACTACACGTCTTCGAGGCACTTTATATAACTTGCGCACAATGTGCGATTGAGGTTAAATGATATACAGAGTATGGAATAAGGGAATGAGCATAGGACCAAATACTGGCCAGACCTAATCGAGATGCCAACTAGAAAAGAAATAACGGAGGATTTAAGGGTATAAGAAAATAGTGGTGCCCTGCCAATCCGTAATGTAACCCAAAGTCAACCCTATAGCCTCTTATAACAGAACGGCAAGCATAACAATCGATAGATATATACAAGTTCCCGAGCCCAGCACGGCCTCCCTAATTTTTCGAGATCCCAACATTCGATACTTGTTTCGTTCATACCAGTACCCATTCCTAAGGCCTCCATCCAGGTTTCCCCCACAATCCCGCCGTAATGGCCATTCCCGGAACAATAGTCACACCAATACTGGTAGTATTTATTATAACCGTAGCGTACGCTGGACAATAGGTAACCAATCAAGGCTCCAAGAGATAAGCAACGATCTCGTATACTTCTCGCCCTCCACGGAAACTATTTTCTAGACGCCATGCCTACATACTACCAGTATTCCCCCTGGGAGAAATCCATTCAAATTCCCTCCTACAACTACTATCGAACATAACTGGCGGGCCGTTCTGCACTACGATCCCTTGCCTCTGTAGGGTCGGACGTACTGTCGTCCCCCGCCCTTTCTATAATACTCTAAGTAAGCTATCCTTGCTATGTTTTAGAAGTAGTAGAAGTGGCCTAGCTAGTGTAGGGGTGCCAAATAACATAACACTTATTAGTGGCAGGTTGGTAAAGTGGAGAATATTGAAGACTTCCGAAGGCGGTTTCTGGTCGCCGAAAGAGTAACATCCTGTTCTAAGTTAAGGCGCATATATTTAGTTCGTTTGTTAAACCTGGGGACTGCCAGGGTAAGGATTTGCATGAAGGTCGTGCTAAAGTATTGTTAAAGCCACTCGGCAAAGAAGTCGTCATGAAATGGAATTTCCCTTTGCCAGTGGAATGGGGCCCTTCTCCACAGAGCCCCCCATAGTGCAATACCTCTCGACTTAGGCCGCCAAGGTCTCAGTCAAAGGAAAACTCCGATTTACGAAGGCTTTTGCTGAGCGACTGCAGAGGGTAACGTTGCGGTGGGTAAGCCTACACAAACACCTCGCTCAAAGGCGGATAGAGAAATGGATGAGTAGTAATTGGGGTGGTAAACTGACTTAATTGTACTATACAAAAAACGGTAATATCAATTTATCATTCATAGGAGAAAAGGAAAGAAAGAAAATCTAAAACGTAAAACAAGTGAAAAGAAGCGATTATACATGAAAAGGCGGATCTCTTATGGGAAATCAAAACCAGGATCAATGAAACAAAACAAAAGTTTTCAAGGGCGAAAATAAAATAGAATGGGAAAATACCCTCCTGCCACTTTCATTCCAACCATCACACCAGTAACAGAAACTCGAAATTCTTCGCTCAACCGCAACACTAAATATCCGGGGGTTTTTCTGGTCGCTTGGGATCACTGGTAACAATTGTTTACTAAAGAACCCACCCAAACAAGGCAGGCATACCAGCTGTCGACAAACATCTGTGCAAGCTCAGGCTTCTCCGAACTCGCTATCCATACCACATCCTTCGTATAAATTCTTCGAACTCCCACCACCGGTCCGACACCAAGTTAAATAACTTGAATATTATAGAATAAATATAGGAACCAAAATAATAATTCCCAGTCCCAGCCAAAATTTCAATTGAAAAGGAAATAAAAGTCATCAATGAAGCATTTAAGGGAATACTAGTATCCTACTAGTCCGTAATGAAATCTGGAGCAAACCCCTATAGCCTCTCATATCGCTACCTTGAGAGAAGGACAACAGTCAGAATTAATATACACAGGCTTGCAAACTCAGCGTGGCTTCTTAATTTCAAGATTCCAACATTCCAGACTTGTTCTATTCATATCAGTCACCTCTCCTGAAATTCTAGCCATTTGTATCTTCTCCACTATCCTGCCACAACGAACATTCCTATAACAACACTCACTAACACTAGCTATTACCATCATCGTGCAATGGTAACGGGCTTCTGGCAGACTGAAGCCGAACTAGACTCTGAGTGATATCTGGTGATATGACAGGCCGCTTGCCCCCTGCATGCTGTTTCGCAGCCACCATACCTATCTACTGACGTCCCCCCCTCCGGGAGAACCTCCATTGGGGTCACCTCCAATACCCATAATTGGAAATGCTGAGGTTATTCTTCACCGAAATCATTTCTTTCACCAATTACTTAGCCTGCAGTCCCTTGTTCTTGCGGTGTTGGACAGATATACAGCGCCCTCCCGCCCCTCGATAATGCCCCGGAGTGAAACCTCACTAGTTTTAAGGAATGGGTGGAAATGTTCCGGATACTGTAGTGTTAGTGAGCCGAAAGACACAGCACCTTCCAGTGGTGGTTTGGTAAAGTGGAGAATACCGAAAACCTCCGAATAAGGTTTCTGATTACCATAACTTACCCTACTACTAGAAGTTAAGAGGAATATTTTTGAATCTATTGCGATGCCTGGGGACTATTGGGATACGGATTTTAGGGGATGTTGTGTCTGGGTATTGTTACAGCCACCCGGCGAAAAGGCCATCGTGAAATGAAATTTCTCATTGCCCATAGAATGGGCCCCGCTTCCATGCAGACCTCAATTGTGCAATCTTCACCTTAGTCTGCCAAAACCTAGACCAAAGGGAAACCCAGTTCCCGGCTATTTTTGCTAAATGACTGCGGATATCAACGGTGCTGTGAGTGAGTAAGTTTATACAAAGACTTCCCCGAAGATAGATAGAGAAATAGATGAGGAGTAAATTTGTGTGGTTAACGGACCTAACTGTAGTAATTAAAATGGTAATATCATTTTATCATTAACAGGAGAAAATAAAAGAAGAAATGATCTGAAAGGTAGAACAAATGAAAAAAAAAAGGCCATTATGCATGATGTCCCCTTTGCCTATCACTGTGGCTAAAAGACTGGCGGGATAACGCCTCAGACTTATACTACAATCAAAGCCATATCCCACAGAACTAAGTTCCCATTCCGAGGCTCTAGAGAAAACAGAAAGAAAGAGGAAAATATCAGATTAGTGGGTCGTTGCTTCTAGTCGCAAAGAAAGCCACATAAGGCTAAGAGCAGAACAAGGAATCGAAGACTCACTTCAGTATTCGCCCAGTTCTCCTTAGAAGGTTCCTTAAGCTCGTTCATGAGCGATCTTGCGTTCGTCAGCCATGATGGTAAAGGTTAAGAGATAGCAGTTAAGGGAGAAATAGAGGGGAGGAGGGCAAGAAGAGAACGGTTGGCTATGTGTGTGCGTGGCTGCTTGCCGTGTGATGATAGAAAAGAGTAGTAATTACCTATTACACCAGCACTCAATATCTTCCGAGGGCGAACTGACGCAGTTCTGGAAAGGTAAATTCGATGTCCGGGGGGTTCGCAGGAACTTGGTCAAAAATAGAGTTGTATGGAATCTGAAGCTTAGTGGATCCCATCGGCGACACCACCTTCCCGGCTGCGTTCAGTGTTCTCAACCGCCCAGGGCGCCGGCAGGCCCGACGGGGGGACTGCCAAGAGCCCCGGACGAGACGGGACGGCACAATGTAGTCCGTCCTCGTCCGTGAACTCGCAGGACGGCCGTCATTATGAAGGACGACGAGCCCGACGATGTGAGACAATATCAGGTAGGGAACGGCAGGTGCCTTCGTAAGACGGCCGGGGGTGGTAGAGGACGGTAGGGGACGGCGGGGAATGGCGGGGGACGGACGGACCTTACAATGTCGTCCGTCCTGGTCCCTCAGTTTTCCTTATCGGACAAATTCAGGAAATTACTGAACGGGACGACACAATGTGATCCGTCCTGGTCCTGGCTCAGGACGGACGGACTGCCCCGTTGAGAACACTGGCTGCGTTAATCGTGAAATTCCAGACACACCTAAACACCTGGGGGGGGTTTCTGAGGTTGTAACGGGGTGAAGCTATCATCCAACAAGCTATTTTGAGCTTGAAAGGGTCCCTTTTAACCTTGACTGTTATAACGAATCGAGTTTCCCCGGCAGAGTTGGTAAGCCACCAATCCGCAGCGCGCTGGAGCCCGATCTCGCTTTGGGAGTAGCCGGCTTCTGTGACTAGGGAGGGTCATGTATCACGCCCAGTCCATGTGCTAGGCCCAAGGGCGTCATCGCCCTCTTTGCTGTGGACCCCCGGAACCCGAAACGTTTGTGAGCCATATGGCTCAATCGAGTTATAGTTATGCCCCGGAAGTGAAGCATTTTTGTGGACAATGCCGTCATACAGGCCGTGGGCGACCCGCTCGTGTTCCGGCCCTGGCATGATATACAAGGCCGCTACACTCCAGGGATTGAGTGATTAAAATCCTACTCTAGACATTAGTTAAACTGCTTGTAATTGGTTACCAATCACTAGACACTTACTATTCTTTACGAATCTTCAAGTTGTCCACGGTAATCAGTCAGGGGTAGATGGATATCGGAGGCAGTGTTCCCAAGCGTCCCGTCCGTCCCGGGCAGGTTGTTTTAGCCAGCCGGGCGCTGGCGTCCGTCTTTCGTAAAGACGGTAGTCTTAGGGGTTGACTATAGGTGCCGGCAGTCTTGCAGTAGTACTATTCTAGAAAGCGTCACGCAGTTAGCAATAGGGTTCGGGAGTAGCCGGTAGGCACCTGCAGTCACCGGCCGTCAGTTTCGCTTATATCAGCACCCATTGCCCGAAATGATACCGGTATTAGTTTATTCTATCCTAGCCTTTATCAGTGTTAGCTTAGCGAATTGCGCAACCTAAGACACCTGCAGTCCGGACGTCATGATTACGTACCAGGCAACGATCAGGGCGGACGCCATGATTGATGTCCGTCCCGGGCATCCATTCCAGTCCTGTAGTCCGTCCCGTCCATCACCAAAGACGGACGGACTGGACGCTTGGGTTCACTGGCCGGAGGGTGGATAATGCTCGCCGGCTAAGTTAGGGGTAGAGATGTGTCGGAGGATGGTTAATGCTCACGGGCCAAGTCAGGGGTAGAGATAGATGTCGGGGGATGTGTAATGCTGGCGGGCGGTGTGCGTTACTAGGTAACATAGTGGTGGATTGCGAATCATGCGGACCCCGAGTTACTTGCCTAGAGTATAGTACAGCACGGCACATAAAAGGCGAGGCGGAGCAGGCGTCCACCCCTCATTACCATTAGATGATAGATCGGTCTGAATTCCGATATCGATTGAGTTTTTTTTCTACCTACTGGTCTCCCACCTGTCTTTACCCCCTTCGTTTCCCACTGCTGGGCTTCACTAGGAAAATCGTCCCGTCAAGAATCATCTCAAATATTGAAAACCCCCGAATCGGGGGTCTAGCAGAAGTGGGGCGTGAAGATGTCTGAAGGGGGGAATAATTTGAAAGCTCGGGGCGGGTCTTGAACAGTGACTATCCTGGAGTGATCATTAATTCCTCCGAATGTATTATCATGCAAGGCGCTTTCGGGTATCGTCGTGACTGATTGACTGACTGGGCATTGCTTTGGATCGAGTTTGTAAAGAGTAGCAGAGGTTCTTATCGTGGGCTGATTGGAGGCGGGGAGGGGAAAGTAAGGGAGGAAATGATGGACAGACAGAATTTGCAAGCACTTTGTTATCCTCGGGTGAAAGGTCTAGACCCAATGCCTCTAGGCCTAAAAAAAGGTGTTGTTGGGGTGAAGACACACGAGGGGTGGCGAGATAGGAATATGTTTCTCCTGGGGGATACTATTATGCCTGGGTTCAATGCGCTCTATCGCTCCCTCCAAGGGTGCATAATTCAGATACCCTGCGGACTTCTCCGCGCTCCCATCATTCTTGATCAATTCCCCTATCCATGCATCACACCCGCCAACTAAAGTATAATAAAATATTATCGTTACAAGGAGCCCCCATCCGCCTCCATCCCCCGCATGCGGAGATTCCAGCCCTACCAGTTCACTATCCCCGCCGACCACATCGAGTTCTTGACCTACGCCAGAAGGTTCCATGTTGGATCTGTGTAATTTGCACGAGCAAGGGGCAGGGATCCCGTGCGTAAATTGACAGGCCGTATGGTGTTGTATCGGATTTCAAAAAGGTGAATCGCATCGTGTTGTTTCCCGGGTAGTTGACTACGCTTTCTTCCCGATCGTGATGAATATTGTCGGGAACGGGGGGCAGATAGCCACAGGTTTCTTTGAGTTGTTTGTGACAAGCGCATGCTTTCTCCCTTTCCCCGCAAAGGAAGCAAAGGCCACTAGCTGAGCAATGGAATAGGAGCATATCCTGGCACACCCGAGAAATCACTAAACCCTACTCATGTTCTACAGCCCGGCGGCCTGCATGCAGCTACCAAATCCCCCGATCCCATGTTCGAAACCTGTCGGCACCGGAAAGCGTAGGGGCAGTGAGGATGCCCTTCGGAGATCCTCATGCATTGAAGGTGCCATTGGGAGGGATGTGGCGAACGGAGCGACGGCTTGGGATGTAGATGGTGTTGGTATGTTTTCTCATTCTATGTTTTGCTTATTAGGCTGTAGAAGGAGTCGGCACAAATGTGCGATAAGGTTTCGGTAGCGTGGGGACCAACCGCGGTGGTGTCTATTGGTAGGGGTGCTGTTGTGAAGAATATCCCGATTGGGGGGCTAAGTGTTTTGTTGCACTATGGGTAGTTTGGGCTGTGACAGTGTGTTTGGGATGAGGGGCATAGGATCTCACTCGGCTGCTGGGCAGTTAGGTGTGGCGGAAGTTAGGTATGTCAAGTGGGGATCGGAGAGAAAGTGAAGACCGTAGAAAACAGAATAGAAAGGTATAGGAAGGCGGTAAGGAGTACTATTTTCCCATACTCTCCTCTTGCTGCGTGCAATGTTCCAATAGTTCCAGTCTGCCCCTCTTGGAGGTAGTGCGGACTGAATATGTGCTATAATCCACTCCTTTTTTGGATGAGCGGACGCCTCACACCGGACAGCTGAAGACACGGAAGTGTTGGATTTTGATTAGGCTGCTCACCGCATACATATATTCCCATTCCCGCAGGACGAGAAACGGAACTACAACTATATGAAACCGACCGTTATCCCAAAGATGTTCCACCACTTCTAGCTTCTTACAACTACGCACCTCGCCCTTGCATATCTAATGCGACAGTATCAAACAAGTCTGCTTCTACAATGAAACACGGAGCCTGATCATAGCCGAACATCAATTCTATCCTCGGTCATGGTGTTTCTACTTCGGGAATGTCACGGAAGAGCATGCGGAGGAACAGCTTAATTCCCCCGCCGTTATTGGCGTTGTGCAGCTGAAATTTGCCTCTCGCGGTACCCCACCACGTTATTTATGCGTCGTCCGGAAACCCATATAACTTGGGCACCTCATAGCGATGGGCGCACCACCATCTCATAGAGTTGGGGATACGGCGACTAGCCTAGCAGTGCTCCGCTGGATGTGGAATGCGCCTAAGTTTGTCATTAATAGAGGCTGTGAATAAAAACCGAGGATAATTCCCGAGTAGAAGGGTATCACTGCATTAGACTCTAAGGTTCCTACCCGGACGATCCATTCCATTGGTTTTACCAGGTTTCGCAGTAGAAATGGACAAAGCAGAAATCATGAAACATCACTCATCGAGTTGTCCACTCTCACTCGCTGTGCTTCAACTCCCCTAGCCGCCTATTATCATTGCCGGCAGTGCTACCCCACCCCTAAAAACACCGCTTCACCCTGTAGGGCCCGCAACACGAGGCTGGAACTCATGACTGCCAGAGCATGCCCTTGTGTCGAGCTCAACTCATCAGTTAGTAAGCACGGAGGATCGATTTGAATCTCACATCCTGGAATATCATAATAGATGACTTCTCTTGGTATTTAGAATATATTTCTTAAATCCCGGGAGCCTTCATCTCTGCACTAACAGATTCCTGCTGAAAGGGATTATTGATATTCTCTTCCGCCCTTGCCCGTTGATAGAGCGTGCTGGTTCCCCAATTTGAAAAATTATCTATTCCGTTAGCACAGAATCTCTGGTGAGTTTTGTAAGTATTGAAAAAACAAAATCCAAGAAATACTGTATGATCCTCTGTAGGTTTCCATCACATAATTTGACGTAGCGGATTCCTCAACTTGTGAAGTTAGGTGTTTGGCACCAGAAATTGGCCAAGAACAGCCGCAATAATAATTTTCGAAAATTTCAAATAACACCCGCATCTTTAGGAAGATGTGGTTTCATAGGAGTGCTCAGAGGAAATCCCCCTCTAGTTATATCTTTTCCGATTTTTGGTAAGAGGAATGTTTGCAGGGGCAAGAGAGATTTCTGATCGCGATGTGATATTTGTCGCCTCGGAGGTTTGTTGCCAAGTTCTACTAGTTCGTATGTATTGTGAAAGCGGTTGAACAGCTTTGCGTGTTGACTTCAAGCGCCCGGCATAGTACGCTTTCTTCTCACTAATCCTCTAACGGCCTGACGGTGTCTTTCCGTCATATTGAAATAACACCATAATAATTAGGAAGGTAGTTCCTTGGAAAGAGAGAAGAGGCTTAATTGTCTAGTGAACGGGTAGGGCACGAGAGGGCTTATATCCGGGATCAAGAAAGGAAGGAAAATAGAGGAGGAAAAGGGAAAAGGGAAGCTGAGATTGGCGATATATGGAAAATGCAGGAGGAAAGGGGACAAAAGAGCAGAATGCGGCCAGCCTAGTTGAATAAGTTATGGTTGGGGAGTTGAGAGTGGGATGGAGAAGAAGCGAGCAAAATTCAAGTGCACGAGTAGCTTAGCGATGAGGGGGCAGTGGTGAAGAAAAAAGCCCGGTTGCAAAAGAGACTAAGTGGAAAGGTAGAGAAGCCTGAGCGAAGGATAGCTACCGGTACTGTACGACATCTGGCGCGTTGTGATTTTAGATGTTTTTATTTCCCCCACTTGATGCTTGGATAGATCATTAGGTAAGCTAATAACTTCGTTTAGCATATTATATAGAGAGGAGGAGAAATTTTCGAGCGGTTTCTTTGCGTTCCCGGAGTTATACTTGTACAGCGCTGTCCCGTGGCTTGTCAAGTCAGAGCTAACACTAAGGTATCACAAAGTATCACTCGAAGAGGAACGATAGGCGAACTATAGCAATCACCTGTGCGTTTATTTTGCAAGAAAATTTATCATAGCTGACAGTGATTAATTTTAAAAATAATAAATGATGTTCTATAGAGCTGGCATTTCAGAGAGCAAGACTATCCAGAGGACTAAAAAGCTAAATTCTTGGTGGCTGGTAAGAGTTATGACTTGGGGGTGTTCCTATTCCCTTCGAAGCGAATCGGAGGGTAACCGGCTATTAAGTAAAGTATCCCCAGGTCAAGGGGTCCGTATTGGACATTAATCTTTTATTCAAGTTCCTCTGTCTTTTTAACAGCCATTTTAAATTTTGATTATTGATATTGCCCCCAGGTGCTCATGTTGTCATTTGGGTTTGTTAGCTATTGACTCTGTAAGGGATGGCATGATATGGTGCTCCTGTGCAAAATAGGTAGTAGTAAGAGTGAACTGGGAGGCTACAGGCCTCCTTGTAAGTACACTATGGCCAGGAGGTCATTTATATGGCCAGGAGGGCATTTATGGACCACACCCAACTTTTGTCTTTCAACTATCTTAATCATGAGATATCACTCAGATTTCATAATGTGGGCTATTTTCCTTCACAGATACTCACCTGTTTCGGACGTGCTACAAACTTTTTACCTAGTGATCGCTACGGCCTCCGGCCCCGGCCCCATTACACACCTCGCTCTACTCAGCAGTCTGGGCCAGGCCTTTTGTTTTTCATTCCCTGCCTCTCCCTTGCCCAGGCCTCCCTCCACCTGTTAATAGTCTTAGTATACTGCTATCGTGAGCTAATAGACTAAAGGCGCAATAGTCAAATATGTGAACACAAGAACTAGACTAGAGTAGGACTAAAGGACAGGTAAATCCGTAACACAGTATAACTTACCCAATACTGGACCATATCATGTAGGAAAACTGTAGAAATGGGTGCAAAGTAAGGTTGAACAAAAGTACGGTTTTTATAATTTATGGCCAGAGGTAGGAGGAACACTATCTGTTGCACCAGTGGGCACCACAAGGTTGGCACCCTTCCGTTCTTGCACCATCCACCACTGAGCCACAGGTAAAGTTGAGCCACAAAGTGATGTTGAGCCACAAGGTTACTATGGTAAGCCACATATTTGCGTTGAGCTCGTGGGTTGTGGTGGAACCACAACCTTGGCACGAGTAGGCAGCCATTGAGCACTCACACCCTTTCTCTCTATCATCTGCAATCCCCTACAAATATTTCTCGTTCCACACATCCCACCCAATCACTACCTCCTTTTTACCCCCCCAAAGAGCTTCCTCTTCTGCTTCGGTTCACATGATACGTCATCCACAAAAGCAATTCCCTCACCCATATATTGGCATTCATATTATCTCATGTCTCTGCTTAATAATCCAGGTGAAATTGCACACGGCTCAATCAACGGAGGTGGTTGGGTCAGTGCGGCGGGCGGAGGAACTACCTAGTTTGAGATGCAAGCTGCTTTAATCCCAGACCAGCACAAGTTCGAATATGAATCAGCACGAAAGCTTGCCAGGATAGTTGAGAAGACTTTCGATTCCAGGTCCGCGGATCAATATTTCTTATATTTTCACGAAGTTATCGATCGTGAGTTTGACGTGATCGAGGAAGAATTACTCAGAGTCCAACTAAGGAATTCGGTACACTTGACATTCGAGAATGCATTAGATGCGGCAATCATACGCATAACTCCTGGGCCAGAACACGTGAGGGTCGGCATGAACCTCTACAGGAAGATTATTGAAAGGATCGTTTCTATTCCTGGGCATGATTGCTGGTCTATTGAACCGTTTGGTGCAACACTATTGCAGGTCCCCGGCGTCCGTAGCAAGGAAGGAGATGAGGGCTTTGGACCAAATACTCGAGTGGGAAGGAGTGTGTGGCCTTCAGTGATGATGGAATTTGGGTATTTGGGAGGAGAAAATTTCCTTCGCCTGGACGCCCAGTGGTGGCTCATCAACTCTCCCGTAGAATACGATTTGTGATTCTCGTCTGCGTAACTAAGAACTCGCTTGCATTAGACATTGAATGTTGGAGCATGGCTGAGTTCAATGGCCCCGAACCTAGACAAACCTCCGTCTGTGCCTCGACCTGTGTCGACAATTTCAACATTGACCATTTTGGCAACGTGAAATCAACGCTGGGATCTACTGAACTCCGGATTCCCTATACGTATATCTTTGATGAACACTAAGGAGGTGCTGAAGATGTCGTATTCAGCATTGACGAACTGACTGAGTTTGCCCTGGGGAGGTATCGGATGCTGATCTAGATATAGGTAATTCCTTCTTTTGTCTCTCTAGGCTGAACTCGAAATTTCTTTTCTAGCCTGGAGCACAGTTTCTATACTAATTCGGTCAGCATTTATAGGGTGATTCCTGTTCTGGAATTCTGAAAAGCCCAATTACAATATACTTTCCTTGCTAACTCTTTTCCCCCATATCTTCCCCCCTCTTGCGGTTCGCTTTATCGACTTTGACCGCTTAAAGTTTTGCGTTGGATCTCCCCCACTAATTTCACTTTTATCTCTTTATTCCTGCTCTCGTTTGCTGTTAAATCCTCAGATTTCTCTTTTCGTTGGCTAGTCAGTGTTTCTTAAGGAGGGATGGAGGACAACATCAGTGAGGGGAGGTTCTGATGGAGGAGGGATCCTGAGGAAGGTTAATATTTGTTTGGTCTTACTAGCTATGGTGTCCGTCGATTTACTTGTTTTATGTTTTTGTTATAACCGTATCAGAAACACATGGCTCATTGTCTACAATCTATAATTTGTCTCGTGGTCGTGATGGTGATTTCCCAAACACCTATATTCGAAAAAAGGTTGCGGACGCCCAGCGAGTGAGGAGCCGTGATAATAGTTGCTAAAACAAAGATGTAGAAGATCCTTCCTCATGAGTTAGAGTTTCTGTGGTGACACTGGTGCTGGGTCAAGTTTACCTAGAATTTATTGTATTTCTTTCTTTTTCTGCAGTGTGATACTGAAAGAAAACGAAAACAAAAAAGAACCCGAGGGTGCTGAACTTGTGGAAGCAAAGGGTCCACAACCTCGTACTTCTCTCAGTCTCTACTATGCTTTACGCTAAACTACTTCCTATACCTTCCCAGCCATCGGATCAGTGTTTGAAATGCAGTTCACCGGTTTCTCTACCAAATGAGTAGATCAGACCGGCGAACCTACGGGTACTTCTCTAGCTGGGTTCTGCGCAAGCTTAGGGCTGTCTAGTAAAGGATATAAATTCGATATAAGGCCACCACAGTGCGCTATAGTGCTGTACAAGTTCTTTATCCCTTTATTTCCATATTCGCTAAATGCACTACAATTACGGTGACACCTCGTTAAAGAGTAAGCCAAGTATTCGAGGTCCTTAATTGGTTGTATTATAGCGAAGTTTGGGACGAAATTGGTTATGGCATGCACGGTTCGCTTGAGGATAGGGCAATAAACCCCCTGGAGATTCCTTTGCTCTGGAAGTTCCATTATAGCGGGGCACAACACTATGAGAATTTATCACCAAGCCCAGCATTCCCCTTCACTACTCACTATTTATCTCCATCACTATGCGAATATTTGCACTACAGTCGGAGTGGGCGCATATCATACTTCCCCTAGCAATCTCAATTTCTCCTAGTTGCAGGTCGTAATTTCCTATGATAAGATCTAGAGAGGCCGGATAAGTTAGTCATCTCTTATCACTCGCCAAGAGCAACCTCCAGGTTGTTGAAACGACTGAGGGTTGATTAAGAAAGAGAGGTGGGTGTGAGCCCTACTAGTTATACAGGAAATACCCTGCCACGATTTTCTTGGCACATACGGTCTCACTCGCCGCCGCATCACCGCCGCATCACCGCCACATAGTATCCTGCGGTCTATCCTGCCCGACACTGAAGGATGCTCCAACATAGGTTACTCTATTAGCCGAAACATGCGACTTTCAAGGATGCCGATGAGTGTCTGGTAAATATCGAGATATCCTGTGTAGGGTCATAGAATCCTTAGCGAGATATTGCTCTTGGTTATGTGGCCTACAGTGATTCCATTCTCCAGAGTGGAATTTTGACATCATACAGTGACTGTACTATCCGCTTTTTCATAAGTGGTTTTAAAACGGCTCCCATGATACAACAGGAATGTGGCTTAAACTTGGTCGCTAATTTCCGACATCATAAGAGGTCGGAGAGATGATTTCTTAGGACTGGGCTACTTTAAATGGGCTTATACTACTGTAAAAACTCGAATAAACGGACGATGTGATAGGTAACCTAGAATTTCCTCCACCGAGAAACGGGGGAAAAATACACCAAAACCTGGCTCCCGAGACAAACAAAAAAAGAAAAACACCAGACTAAGAGAGGCAACTCCAAAGCCCTAGCACAAGGTCCGTTTATTCGAGTTTTTACGACACCTTGCCTCAATTGCCTCCTTTTAAGGAATAGGGGACCGCATGCCGAAGTTGAAAAAAAAAGTTGGGTGGGGCCCAAAGTAGGGTTCACTGAGGCTTGCGGTGCTGGTGGGCCGGCATCATGCACGATTCATCAATATTAAACTTTGTTAATAAAGATACCCCGCACTTTTATGCGCTCGCACTATACATGTACAGGACAGTATCCTTTCGTCGTAGCCTTTGTTAGAAAGATGTGATTAATTCTGGAAGTTGCGGGAAGGTCAAAGATCATTGGGGTGCGTCATAGATCATTCGAGAGCGTAATGGATTATTTTAGTACAGGTATTTTCGCACTTTACGGAGATCTTGCTACTATGTATTTTTTTTGTTATTGTGAGAGTGTGAGGATGAATTGGGAGATGTGGGGAGAGACAGAGATATAGGTCTGGTAATCCATGGACGCGTTACTTGTGTTTTACTTATACACCTGCTTTTGCCATTTGTTTAGTTTTGGGGTAGAGAGAAGGGAGTTGTGGGAATTACACCTCGTACCCTTCCGGCGCAGTGCCCAAGTTCCAAGTACTGTAAATCCTCTCACTCTACCGTCCACCATTGTGCGACCCATTTTCCCACTTTGATAGCGTTAAGGTGTCCACGATAAGACCCAAGAATGTTTTCCTGAATGAGAGTGCTGTAGCGGTAGTCGGAAGGGAATAGTGGACAGACTTACTGTATTATAGCAGTAATGCTTCCGTTGCCTCCAAGTTCAACCGGAGTATGATACTTTTCAATTTGCCGAGACTTTCCTGACCTGGGTGCGAGCTTTCTGACAACCTTTGCTTCCATCGGAACAGCAAACGAAATGAGGAAATAGTGGAAAAATAATCAAGAGACAAGTCGAATAGCAGCTGGTATGAAATTCAAATTGCCCTGACCCTCAGGCAATTCAAGAAAATATTTGGGGGCCGCTGAGGTCTCATATATGTCGCTCCAGCAGGTTGAGGTTAGTTGATACCCGTAACATGGTTTATTCTCTCAGGTTAGGGTAAAATTTACCGTAATGGGAAGGGTACAGGGGGAAGGTATGCGCTAGATATGATAGCTTAATTGTAGGTTAGGGTGGGCTCGTAGAAGTATCGGCATGTAAGCGAGAATGGTTGGACACTAGAAGAGGGAAACTGGGTCAGGGAAGGAAACAACGTGCAAACAATCACTACCACGCGGGGGTTATCGCCAGGTTCGGGCTCGTATGTTCACAACCGAGCCCCCTAATTGAACGTCCACAATCGCTCTTTTATCGACTTACTCACAAAAATATAGGGGAGTCAGAAATAACAGAATAGAGACAATGAAGGAGAAGAAAGCAAACAAATTATCGTCACTGTCGTGTTATTGGAAATGTTTATGATCGCCCTTCCCGAGAATGCGTCTAAGAGCAATGCAGGTGTGAAAACCAGCGCTCTATCCCTCTCAAGAATCACCTCCTAAACCCTATCGAATGCTAACAGCAAGCAGGGGGCACAAGCGAGTATACACAAACAATAGCAAATACACTTCCGTCCCGATTACGTTGCATCTACCCAGCAGAAGCTTTTGGGAAATAGGGCCCTCTTCCACCGGTGGAATAGGATTCTCCCTCATAAATCTCCCAATTGCTCAATGCCCCTTCCTCCCTCCTTCCCTTAGGCCATGGTACTCCTTGTTCTGCTTCACGAAGCCTCTTGCCAAATGACTGCACCATCCTTCCACCAATTAGTAGAGTCACAGTATTCACATCCGGGGTCAGCCCACCAGCGTAGTTGCCCAAAGTAAATTTCTGCTGACATCATTCCAGCCCCCGTGCATACCTTCACCTACCAACCCTCTATCCTCAAATACACTCCACAGCTCACTCCCAGCACACAGTCAAAGATAGCCGAAGCAGTAGGAGCAAAACTTAGTAATGATTGTTTACCAAAGGAGTTATTCAGACAACAAGATAGATAGACGAGCTATTGATGAACATCTGTGCCAGCTTCTCAGAACTCGTCACCCACACCATATCCTCCTCACAAATCCTTTGAACACCCGCTATCACAGAGAAACCGCGTCAAGCAACGCACAATACATCGTATAGAATAAAGAATAAGTATATGAGCCATGATAATACCACCAGTTATAATCAGCAATGTCAACCAGAAAGAAAATAAAGGGCACAAAGGAAGCATTCACGGGCACAAGAAATATTTGCATCCTCCTAGTAAATCCGAAGTTAGCCCTATAGCCACTCATGTCGCTATCTAACAGCCCAACAAGAATCGCAATCAATATAACGAGTTTTCGAGTGCACCGCCTCTCCTTAACTTCAAGATTCCAATTCTCCGTACTTGCTCCACACCGGCCACCACCTTAAAGTTCCTGCCATCTACACCTTCTCCACTATCCCACCAGCAATGGTCATTCCCGCAATGACACTCATACCAGGACTGGCCGTTTCCATTACAATAGTAACGAGCTCCGGAAAACAAATAGCCGACCTAACTACGCTTCGAGTGATTACCGGTGATAGTGCACAATGCATGGCTCTTTTCACATGCTGTTTCCTAGGCACCACAGCTGTCTGCTAACCCCTCTCCTGGGAGTAGATTGACTGAAGTTCTTTAATTCACGATTTCCTTAGCCTGCGATCCCTTACCCTTGTCGGGATAAAGAAAACCCACCCTCTCGATAATACCCAAGAATGAGACCTCGCTAGTTTTACGGAAGTGGTAGAAGTATCATAGTCGAGATAGTCTTAGGGCACCAGACCATATAACACTCACTAGTGGCGGTTTAGCGAAATGGAGAATACCGAAGACCTCCGTAAGATTTCTGGTCACCGAAGCCATACCCTACTGCTATAAGCTAAAGAGAATATTTCGAACCTATTGTGGTGGTTGGAGACTGTCAGAATGCGGATTTGGGTGAGGTTGCGCTTAGGTATCGTTATCGCCACTTAGCAAAAGTCATCGTGAAATGGAATTTCTCTTTGTCCGT
>QOVD01002693.1:2923-19237 GCA_003521225.1 Tuber microsphaerosporum | reverse complement strand
AGGATATCGTAATCTGAGACTGGGGTAACCATCATGGTTACTTGAGGTATTCTCATCTTCCCTATCTGAATTTCGACCGTGCAACTGTGGTTGCTTGTGGATCGTGATCCCTTGACTGCCATCTTTAACGTTGTCGGGTGCTTTTGGGGTCTATATGGTATGTTGTGTGTGGTCAGAAATCGATTGCTTAATAGGGTACCTCCTATTGTTCCTGTATCCGCTAGTACTCTAGCGGGCTTGCCATTAACTAGCATAGTGAATTCGAGTGCCTGGAAGGGTTTGTTGGCGTTGTCTGAGTTGCCAACAGTAGTTTTATAGGTAACTATGGTGTTGTGGCCATCGAGTTCTTCAGTATCGTAGCTTTGGGCTTCATATTCTTCTTCGCTGCTATCTGCAGTATCTTCAGATACTCGGACATGGTTTGTTTTGACTTCCTTCTTTGGGCATTCGTTCGCCATGTGTCCACTTTCCCCACAGTAGAAACATGCCCCTTCTGCCTTGCGTCAATCCATTTCAGCCTTACTTGGCTTATTCGATTTCTTGTAAACGTTTTTCTTTGCTGGGCTTTTCCCTTTCCCCTTGTTCGTCGTGTTGGTCGTTTGGCTAGGAGCGTTCTCCTTCTTTGGTTTATGCTGTTTGTTGCCTTGAGTGGTTCTGCCTTCACCGCTGTTTTTGTAGGCTCCAGTCTTGTACATAGTGGCGTCGTATCTTTCCGCTAGCGCCACTATCTGATCCCAGGTGTCTTCTGGCCTGATTTGTGGTTCTACGTTCCTTCATAGCTTAGAGTCCATAGCGTCCATAAACCTATGTCTCTGGGCGTAATCTGAGATTGAGTCTCTGGGTAATGCGCCTCTGAGGTCTGCTAGCTCTCCTGCTATCTTAGATATTCGCTGGGACTTTCCTCCTGAGTTTTGCTGTATCTTTTGCCATTGCTGGTATACATCATCGGTATTGGTAGAGGCTTCGAATAGCTGTTTGAATCTAGCTTTGAATTGTTCCAATGTGGGATCAATTTCATCAAACTCGTCTAGTAGTGTCAGGTATGCTGTGTGTGCTCGTTTTTCGGTAAAGGATCCATAATAATCTGCCACGTCTTCTGTATCATCGTTGATATCGTGCTTTGATAGGTATTTCTTTACTGCTCTAAACCATCTCTTGAGTTTATCAGGTTTGAGGTCTTCTCCTTCTCCTGTAAATTTCGATAGTTGGGAAAGTTTTATTTTTGGTTTTCTTGATGGTCCTGCGTCAGCCATTGATGCTGCAGGTTCTGGGTCTGGTGGTGGTGGAGGTGGTGTTGGCTCTGGTCGTTCAGGTTCCCTTGTTCGTCCTCTAGGTCTTTCGGGTGTGTCTGGGAATGCTCCAGGGGGCGTCTGGCTTCCCGAGGCTTGTTGTGATAATGTACCTGTTCTAAGTACTTGTTCCAGGATGCTTGGCCTTCTGGGAAGTTCGGGCCTCCTGGTAGGTGTTGTTGATGCAGATGCGAGAGTCGCTGCAAGTGCTGCTACTGCTGCCTCTGAATCTCGAGCTACTCTCTGTAGTAGGTCTTCTGTTTGTCGCTCTTCTTCTGAGTCTGTATCAAGGTATCCAGGAAGTAACTGGCTTTCTGAAGGGTTGTGTGCTTCCGGTCCTACTGCCGGTGATGAAGGACCTGGTGTGGGTTCTTGTGCTGGAACTTGTTGTTGGGAGGGCCCGTAGATCCTACCGGATCTTGTGGTGCTTCTTTCCCTTCGTTCCGCTATCGTGGATGTTGCACTGAGCCGGGAATCTCTTTCCCTGCCCCTCCTGCTTCTAACTAGTTAACAAGAATGGAAGGATGATCAGTCCTACCTGATGGTTCTCAATCCAAATAACCTGTCTTCACCTGCTGAGGCGAAAAAAATGTAACAGGTTTTCTACTGTTTTGACTAAATACAATGAGATCGGCCGTAATCCTGCTATCGCTGGGCTCAAGGGAGGCTTCAGGAGAGGCGAAGGGAGAAGAGTATCAGGTAGAGAGTGTAGGGAACAAAGGATCGCCGTTCAACCAAGTATATTCTTAATCTAGACGTCTCGCTGAAGTCTGCCCTGTCTCCTGCTAGCCAGGAGACGGTTCTTAAATACATAAGTTGTTCCCATCCTTCAGTAATCAGTTATCCCGCAACTACGATCATTACCGGTGAGTGTACAGTCCACCGGAATCCTGTAGTCCTGCCGGAGTCTCAAAGACTCATAGCTCTCCGCTACAAAGTCTGCTGCCTACCGCCGGTATACATGACCATTCCTTACCGGAATTCAAACAGATAAGTTCCAACCAAAGAAACTCAACATATAGCAAGCTGCCGGTATCTTAATCAATACCGGAGGTGAAATAAAACCAATCATAAATCATACTAAACTAAACATAGGAAATCCATCGTTGCCGCCTGTGTAATGCTGCCGGAACATGTACACATGTTACAATGATTCTGATCATGTCTACGGGAAAGGGGAGACCTATGAGGATGAGAATAAGGACGACAGTGACGAGGATGATAACGAGTACCTTGAAGAAGCAGCAGAGGAGCAGGGCAGGTCTTCTCATACATTTAGCAGCTACCAGGGTAGGGAAGTCAATATGTTAGTGGGAGGGGAAACCTGTGGCTCAGTTTGGGAAGGATGAGGCGGGACCCCCATCGTCCTGACTCTACATCTTCCTGCAGTCAGCCTTACGGCGAGGCAGCAGAAAACTTTTTCCGTGTCTGAAGTCGAGAGATTGGAGAGAGGCTGCTTGGGTAGGGTATGACCCCCAAAGATTTCTTCACAAGCCCGAAAGATGAACAGGACAGCATTCAACACATCGTCACCATGAGAAACCACTTATTTACTGGCAACACTTGTCTTATTATTGATCTCCAGGCGGCCGCAAGGGACGACGCCGATGAACCAGGAATTGACTATGAAGGAATGGAGAGAATAGATGGCGAGATGGATAGACAAGCTCTGCTCAACATGTCTCTCTAGCAATTCCCTCACCATGAGAAAAAGGAGCCCGTGGAGTAAGAGTTTCTACTCCTCCCCATTTCATATCCGGTCATCTTCTGGTTTTCTTCCCTACTCCACCACCTAAGTTTTGTATGTCTTTCTCTCCTTATCTTTGTCCCCTCCTTATCCTGCCCCACCTCCCCATTTATCCTGATCATGATTTCCTTACTTTGGATGTATAGTTGGCTTATATCTTTTTCTCTGATTTCTGACAAGTACATGGCTACTTTCCCTTATTTGGATTTTGGCTCGGCATTCTACATTTTGTTCTTCATTTTATGCCCTGCATTGACGCAGGTGACACTCGGTTATAACTAAATGCATTCTGTTATGGTCCCCAGCTTCTAAACAGATTCCGCCCTTTATTTTGTACTAAGATTTAGTTAGCTGGATTGCTCAGGGCGGATTAATGCGATAGTAGTCGACAAGCTAGAAACAATCTCTCACAATAATAAGCCCTGGGCTAGATTAACATTGCTCATGATGTATATCGCAGTAGTTTCTTTGGCCTAAATCCATACGCCGAAATCCATACACTCAAAACCACGTGCCCAAAATATCCGCCCCAAGCATACTCCCAAAGCCATACCTCCAAAGCTTACGCACAAAGCCATATACCCAAAGCATATGCCCAAAACCATACGCCCAAAGCATACGCCTAGAGACATACGCCCAAAGCGGCACGCCCAAGGCATACACTTCAAGTTACCAAGGTTTCCCTAATCTCGATCATCTATCACACTTCTATATATGCCTTCAAATTTGCTAAATTTCATCATACCAAATCCTGTTCAATTGCTATAAATCAGCCGCTTCATACCAAGATTATTTGTATTTTGTCCCGCCATATGGCAGGGTACGACTGCGTGCCCACGATTATACCCGGAAAACATACACTCAAGACCATACGTCTAAAGAGATGAACTGATATTGTTTAATTGGAATTTCAACCCAAATATGACAGAAAACAACGAAGTATAGTCCTTTGGAGAAGATAATCTCTACAGTTTGCAGGATAGACTTGTATCTCAGAATCAGAATCAGAATCCACAATCACACACTGCACTAGACCTATAACAACACTACAACTAGTACTACCACTAGGAATCATTTGCATTGAATGCAAGGTTGCACAGATATAAATTCCTGCCCCTAGGGCAGCAAGGATCCCTTCGTATCCAGTATCATCACAGTCCAAGAACCCAGATAGCATCTCCTTCTGCTTCAGCTCCATTTTCTCTGCCTTGTCCTGATGTAATTGGACTCCCAACTAATACATCTGTCCCAAGATTGGAGTATCCATTCTAGCCTTCGCAAAATCCATCATTTCTGCCTGATAGTTTTATAAGCAAAGAGTGAATATTGCTGAGTATTTGACTTACAGAAGAAGCGTAAGACTTTATGACCCCAGGAAAGACAGTAGAGAAAAGGATGTGAAAACAAGGTTGGTTCCAGGTTGCTGTAGTTGTCTAGAGAGCTTTGGGTAAAGCCCTTGGCTTCAAAGAAGCTATGGTCGGCTGGAGCATTCGCTATTGCACCAAGAATGGAGAGTGGAACAATATCCAGCTCCCTCTTACCCTGTATAGTTTATCCGATGAAAATACTGTTCTTAATTGTGTCCATAGTGTGAATCAAGGACTGATATGTAGAGAGGTAGAGAGATAGTGCTACGGTATTAGGACAAAGAGGTTGGGTGGTAGGAAAATACTATAAAATGATTTCATCAAGGGCAGCCACTTATATATTGAGCCAATCTATACAATGTTTGATAGTATACAATCAAATAGCATATCCCTGGTGGAAATGCCAAAAGGTCCGGATGCAGAAGGTGTCCTTAAGAATCTGAGTCCGGGATTAAGCGCAAGGTTATGTTTCCCTTTATCATTCAAAGGCCTGAATCACACTGATGAAAGGTTTCTAAGCTTGAGACCCAACCCTTAATCACATACCCTAACTCCAATGCCTGTATGATAGTATGGTATTCCTGAGTCCCAATTTCCAACATTGCAGCAATCCGCCCGCCTCTAACTACTTTGACTGCCTTCCAACCATTTGCTTACTCAAATCCACACAGCTTAAACTCGTACCACCATACTATCCCTGGCGACCCGCTATTAGTCCAAGGCTTGTCAATATCTCACAATCAGTGTGAACAGTGGTAGTAGGAGGCATGCATCTGAGCCTTGACTCAGACGGAATGCTGAAAAGGCTCACAGGAGAAGATGCCGGCCTTCATTGTGCCAAAGGAAATAGTGTAAAGGGTGATAGATTCGTTAGTATCAATTGTCCAGGTCTGAAAGACCTCTATTGGAACTTCCGCAATTGAGATAGTTGCCATTGCGTTAGCTGTAAATAGAGAAAGACTGAAAAGTAGGCAGTACTAGTAATAGGCTTGATGTAATAGTTTTAAGAGTGTGGTTAGAGGAGGATAATGATAGTGGACAATGCACGACTTATATAAAAGGGTTATAATTAGGAATCACCTTTCATCACTCGAAAGGGCATTGAGAGTCCAGGCTGCTACATTGTATTTCAGCACTCAGTTCCTCCCCTTCAATCGGCTATCAATCTTTCAAAGAGCTTCTGGGAAAGTAGTACCGATAGTCGCAAGTGCAATTAGAAGATTTGGTTACCGTGTAGGGGCGAAGGAAGTGTATCAGAGCACTGAATTGGTATTAGTCGACTCGGATAAAGGTATAAATATGGTTACATCTTGTTGCAGCTTAACAGGATATGCTGATCATATACTGGATTTGGATCACCATAGGTCCAATGCAGAGCCGCTATACTGACAAATACCAGGATTTGCAATTCATGTAGCTCCTACCGAGCTTGGCTGTAGTGAACTGGTATTCAGAAACAATAATTCATATGCAACTATGCACCACCGTACGCACAAATATTTATATGCACAATTCATACGCACAGATCATACGCACAATTTAAAGAATAGGCCTAAATACTCCAAGATACATATTCAAGTAAGGAAATTAAATTAAAGAATAAATACCATCATGAGTGGTAGGCTTAACAACGAGGCGAGTTTCTTATATCCTTCGTTCAAATGCCCACTTTGGTAGTTCTTTTATCCAAAAGATTGAGTACCAGTCTAATGACCTCTACTACACCAACTGTCAAAATTGCCTCCACTCAATATCCTCACAAGCAGAATCTTCAATTGCAGGCAGCCAACGGGGCTACAACAGCAATAGTCTAAGAAGCCGGACATTCTTTCTGCGATTTTACGAATACCCTGCGCCCGAATCTTCTCCATCTGTCTCCCTATTCTCTGTTGAATCTACTCTATACGAGAGCACATGCCCAGTAACACCCACTCCTTGACGCCAAATTGGTCTAGCTCGAGCACCCTTGTTAAGTTCTACAAGACTGTTGCACTCCAATCCGGTGTTACTACTCCCTGGAAACCAAGATGATGCATGGGATATGCTCCATCTGGCAGCAGCCCTTTTGCCAGCAGCCGACCAAAATCTATTTAATATATTTGGAATCTTTTATCTCTATGTTCAAGAATATCATGCGAGTTGGATGGAGTGGTAACAAGAGACACCAGAATATATAGCATATACTGCAAATTATGCGGGAAAGAAGAAGATAATATGGAACTCTGATATTCGAGGAGCAGAGATGTGGAAATACTTTCTACATTGTGCAGACCGTTTAGGTGGTGTTATTGGCACACCCTGAGTTATGTCCTTATCGGCAGAAAGATTCTAGCTCATCCGAGTGGCACAGGTACTAGGTCGATGAATGACCACAACAGATCCTTCTCTAGTCAAAAATCTAGAAAGTTTAATGGATGTGATGCTCAGGCTGGAAATTCTGGCAGTACGGATGTTTTTACGCTATTGCAAAGAGGCATTAAAATGGGGAATAGACGTAGAATGATCGATCTTGCCACACCGGTAGGATTCAATCAACACCATTTCGAAGAATCCTTTTGCAATGCTTTCCTTGCAACCAATCTCACATTTAATTGTTCAAACAAGCAAGGCTTTCTTAACCCCTTCAAGTACCTTTGTACAGGGGTTGAAATCTCCTGCTCCACCATATTGACAAGACAATTGAAATGGCTTGGTGACTTTACAGTTGACAATATTCGAAAAGGTCTACCAACAGAGGGAAAGATTTCTAGTGCTACGGATATCTGGATTTCGCCAAACAAGCTTGCGTTTCTGGCAATTGTAGCTTATTGGAGCTCTGTTAGCTGGCAGATTGAAGAATTGCTGATCTGGTTTCAGAACATGAAGGGCTCTCATACTGGGGCTAATATGGCAGGGATAATGGATGCTGTCCTAGTCAAATACAGCATTCAGGATAGCATACTTGATTACACTAGGGATAGTGCAAATAATAACCGAACGCTCGCGGAAACCTTAAATGAAGCCCGGAGTTTATCATCAGTTGAATGAGCATGATGTGAAGATCATATTCCCTGTATGGCGCATGTTATTCAGCTTATTCTAGGCGCATTTATAAGTTCGATCAAGTCAAATCGAGGGATGGTTATATGCCGTCTGGCTTTATGGCGGATTATGTCAAGAAGGTTACCAGATTAGATAATGGCTTTCACGAGACTATAGAAAACATAATTTCCTTGCTGCCTGTTCCCGACGTTGATACCTAGGACATAAATGACAATTGAGACGCACAAAGGGATACGCATGGATTCCTAATCCAATCATTGCTAAATGAGATATCGTTAGTAAGTGACAAGGCTAAAAAAAGTTGTATGTGCACTAGTATCGGAAAATGAGTATTGCAATTGGAGCTTCACATTAGCGACGGCAACACTTCATTGAAATATAGAAGGATAGGTTCCAGATCCCAACTACACTCCTCTATGATGTCAAACCACGATGGAACTCAAATGTAAATATGTTGGAGAGATCTGTACGGCTATGGGAATTCACTCAGGACTGGTTACAAACCTATTCTGAGTTTTTGCCTTGGTGGGCAACCTCAGAAGAGTAGAAGCAGGTTGAATACATCTTGGAAGTACTTCAGCCCATACTGTTTCGGACGTTGGGGATATCAGAAAAATGTGGGATTACAATTCATCAGGTTTTTCAGGGGTCTCAAGATATCTTTGATCATTTTGCAATTCAAATTGCACAGTTGTAACGGAATTGAATGCAATGGAAGGTTGATATATCGTGAAGGTTAACTGAAGGCCAAATTAAAGGCAGCTGCTTACTATGGTAAAATCGAAGGCCCTAGAGGTCTTTTGTTCGGCAGTGGCACTTGCCTGAATCTATATTGCATAAGCAAAAATATTACTTTGCATCATGTGTGTCTAACGTACATGACGCACAGGATGCCCAAAGTGGAAAACTTGACACTCGATGCGAAGTCAGATTACTGTCACTTCGGGAAGATAGTTTTTGCATTCTCCGAGTCCCGGCACCTTCCGGTCACAGACCCCTTTGTCCTGTGTGTCCTGACGGCGTTTGACACTCGCCTGTTGCTGCCGGAGGACGTTAGATGACCTGACCTTTCTTCCTCACACCTTCTCGTCATCGCCTACCATCTAGCCTTCTCTTCCTGAAGTTCTTATCTAATACTCGTTCAGTTAGCATTTTTCACCTCTTGATGAAGTATCCAGATCCTCGTTCGTCCTCTTCAGATGGATCTCCCTGGCGTCTTCATACCCTCCCCATAACGTCCTATGCTATACTGCTTTTCCCTAATAGCCTTCGGATTGCCCTTCCCTTGTTCACACGTATTTTAGATGCTGTCCTGACGTGTATCTCTGTGTTGCGCCCTCTTCCCTATTACATCCTGATGTTGCATTCACTAATTTTCTGTCATCCGGACGTCAGATGCTCAATATTCGCATGTCTACTCTCCGAGCTGATATCCCTCTTGTTCTCCTCACATCACTATTGCATAATCTAAACCAATTTCAATAACCCTCCATGTCCTAAATTCTCCAAAGTACCCCCGCCGATGTCCACTTCATCCTGCCTGCCCTCTGCATCGTGTTGGATATTCCCACTCTACCCCAATGGAGCCTGTCCGGGCTGACAATCCTAGAAGCTGTGTGATTAGCGGCTCAATGGACCAGGGCTATTGGCGCTTGCCCGTCCTGGTCTCTCAGCCTGGCTATATCTGTCTTCTAGACTAGCTGCATCTGAATCTAGTAACCTACACCTCAAATCAACTGAAGTCTCGCTGAATTCCAACGACATGTCTGTTTCCTACAACTGATCCAGGCTGTCTTGGCTCCATTTTAGGCTCCAGACCAGTGCGTCAATTGGCTTTAGCCTTCGCTTCGCAGGCTTTCAGCGACTCTCACGACCTAGCTGACGCTGGAGTTCTGTGTAAACAGGGTCTTAGTCGTCAGTAAAGCCTTCACATATCTCCTGCAGGACTCTCTACTGTTTATCAATCCTTCGAGAGATTGTTTGACCAAGGTTCATAACAAAGGCTTCTGGCGTCTCCTTTGCAAACCCGAGCCACATCTTTTGTTGGCTCACGAAACGGTCTTGCGTTTCGGTCATCTATTAGCCTTCTTGGACCTTTATAATACAACCCAAGATTCAGACGCTCTTACCTATAACAATATCATGCTTGAAGTGAGGTGGGGTCTTATATATCCCGGGTTGCCATGCCAGCAGTCCATGGTATAGCATCGTACACGTCAGGTTGATTATCATACCGTTGATTCGCTTCAAATAACGCCTTTCCAGCATCCCTTACATTTTCACCCCATCGAAAACCTTCCCGTATATCGAGTCGGTAACATGAGCCGCAAGGAACCTGAACCTTAAGTCCTACACCCACCTTACTGTCTGCCACGCTGCCAGCGTAATAAACCACATGTGACAAATCTAATATCCACTGAGTGACCACATGAACCTGTCGCCTTCTAGGATGTAATCTACCCTTCGCGCAATAGCCGTAGGATTATTCAGAAGATTGTACCTCCAGCTGATATTCAACCTGATATTGTACAGTAACTACGCTCTGACTGATATGTGTTTTTGACGAAGCTTTGGTTGTTAATACCCTATTCTGCATCGTCTCATGGTTGCCTAGATGGACTTACTTGCTTCACACTCTCCTCCAACGGTTCAATATACCCTGCATCGGATCTTGCATCCTGCGCCTTACTCCAAACCGTAGACACCTGCGACGTCAATGGAACTGCGTTCAGGAGTGTGTCATCAACTAGGGTGTACCTCAGAATCAGAGCAATCGCCTTCCCGCATATTGCCCCTTCTGCCCCTGTGTCCTACTTTCGCCGCAGGTCTATCGTCGGCCCCATATGCCTCTCACGTGTCACGCCCGGGTTCCCTGGTGGACTCGCGCCTCTGACGCCAGACGTGGTGATACTATGAGTGGCCAGCCAGGATAAAAATCGTGCTGTACTAGAAGACACGAACGTCAGTGGATCGTAGGCTCCACCCTTTATTATGCCTCCAAGACCTACTGGCGTCCTCCTGACAAGACATACTTCCTGCCATCGGGATGTGGTTGAATTTCACATAGTTGTCCCGCCACTATTTCCCTGTTGGCAAGCTGGCTATAAGTCATGATGCCGCGTGGATGGTCTACCTTCTTCAAAATCTGGCTCTTCTGTATCAAGCTCAGTATCTGATTAAGTTTCCTTTCTGTCGTATAGGTTTTGGTATGCATTCCTGCTATCGTCGCTTAAACCACCTGTTTGCAAATACTCTTGTCCATCGGGCTCCGTTTCGGGTTCGATATCGGCCCTGGCTTATATTGTTGATCTCCAGGGGTGCTTGGGTGGCCTTAAGAGAATGCTGCTTGCATTTGGCCCCAAAGCAGGGCTCCAACGTAACGGTTGGTAGTTTGATGTCCGGGTTGTCCCCAATTGGTTCTGCTATGTTCCCCATCCGGATCCCCTGTTGCCATGAACGACTTCGCGCCTACGCCCATTCAGATTGCTTGCTTGTGTTCTGGGAGTTGACTAACTGGTGGAATGCATGAAATCTGGTACAACTCGTGTCTCCGTTGGGTCTGATTGCCTATCTGCGGAGTTGGCTGACTGGATTCTGAGGAATCTGATACAACGTCGTGTCTCCCCTTGGCCAGGTTGCCGACTTGGGGAGTCGGTTGAATGCCTCAATTGGCCTGTTCTCTAGGCATAGTGCAATACCAAGCGGTTCATGAATGTTAAGCATCAGATGTATCAGGATATGTGGATGTAGGAGAATTGAATAGATCTCAAGTATTGCGAAGAGCAGGAGTTTATAAAGTTATCTTGAGTTCGACAGGACGGGTCAGGTCTTATACGCTATAACCTAGGACTGGGGAGATGGATGATTACAGACTATCACTCGCTATTGAATGCAAAGTCACGCCTGCGGAAACTGGTTTTCTATTCCTCAACATTATTATCGGTATCTACAGATGCTCAATTCTGGTAGTTACGAGTCTGTGGCATGAACAGGTTCAACAAGATGGGGGTGGCTAAGGTAGGTGACAGGGTGAAATCTAGCCACAACGAGTATCGGTTAGCTACGTTAATTCTAGCAAGACATATGCCACACCCAAAAAGAATTACAACAATGGAAAAAAAGGCTGATCTGCGGATGTCAAATCAACACCCCTGAACATCCAGGTAACAGTATTCACAGTCGCCCGACGCCAGTGCCGTTGTGGATTGAAAAAGCAAGACATGCTGAGACCAGAAGAATTTGAAGTGCGAGAAATGATCAGCCGAGGTAAAGCTGGTAGTCATCGATGCCAGAGTAAGGGGGAAAGGGCATCGCTATCTTACACAGTGCCTGGTTGGAGAGATAACAATAGGTATGAGACGCTCTAGCAAGGGCGCAATGCTATAATTACAGTGACACTAGTTAAAACACACACTACGCAGTAGAGACAATTCCAGCCATTCAAACCACAAAACCGCATCAGAATCAGAGACCGCTGGAGAAAAAAAACAAGCCTGGGGACCTCCTGGGAACGGGGAAATCATTATTTGGCAATGCAGCTGCTGTGTCGGGCGAGCTTCAGCTTTTGCGTTTTCGTGCCTTCCGCCGTGGGTACATTTTGGAAGTCAGGGGCCGGAGGAGCTATGGGAGCAGGGTGAATCATACGAAGCGACGCAAGAGCAGGGGCTGTAGAAGGCCGCAGAATAGACGCAGCATTCGGAGCCATGGGAGCTGGAGGCATCGTCGCCATATATGACATCATCAGAGCCAGAGGGACTAGGCGGTTGATAGGGGAAAGGGGGGCATTAGGTGTAGGGGAGATTGTAGAGAGCATCGTAGGATTGGGCGTTGTGGAAGGCGGTGGACTGGGTCCTGCGTTCGGTGTCGTGTGAGCCAGAGCAATAGTCGCAGCATCTAGAGTGCTGGGACCTGAAGTGAGTGTGGGGATCACGGGGGAGAGGGGGGGAGCCTGACTTTCCGCGAAAGTGCTTGTAGGGCCAGCAGGAGGGCTGTTAATGGCACCATCGAGCCCCACACGCCAGCGGGCTTCTTTCGTCAGGAGTCGGGATATCCAGGGGCGATTATTGACAGACTCCTGAATGTAACTGATATGCTCGGCATCAGATGGCTATGCAGAGTTCGCTGGCTCCTCCTCTGATTCCTCATCCCGATCCCAATAGGGTAGCCTTGCTGTCTGGGATTGCGTCGAGGGCCCTGGTCCACCATCCTATTCCGGTGTTTTAGTTATTGAATTTTGATCTTATGTTAACTTAAAGGGGAGAAACTTCCTTTTGCAATAACAATTGCGCATTTCTGCTGCCGCTCCCAAGAATTATTCACCACTACCAGCACCTCCTTCTGATGGTCGTGGTCATGGTCGTGATAGTCAGTGGTGGGGTCGTGGTCGTTGGTGGTGTGGTCGCGGTTGTCAGTGCAGTCGTCCTCCTCCTCTTCGTTTTCCTCCTTGCCCATATCCTTCAGCTCCGCCTAGTCCAACCCTGATTTCTCCCCCGTACTAATGCCCCCGCCCGCTTGATCGTAGTTCTCTTCATTGTCGTGGTTGTCTTCCTCCTCTTGTTTAACTCTCACAGAATCTCTTGCTTGCCTAGTGTGATCCCAGACCTTGCGGGTCAAAATAGGGGTATGTCTCGTTAGCTTGCTCCGGCGTTAGGCTGTCCTCCGCTCCCATATTGGCGCGCGATTCCACCACCATGATGTCCAAGGTATATCTGCCATCATTCGCAAGGAGCCATGGCAGAATATCAACATCTTGGTTAAGGAAGATTAGCTCTCAGAGTGAGAGCGGGGTTCAAGAGGCGCAGCGTAATGCATCACTGGCATCTCCTGTCGCACAGATGAGATATCCTGAGTATCCAATTGCCTTATCCACACGTTGCGCCTTGATGGCCCTGACCAGCCCTTGCATGCTTGGTGATGCCACGACTCTCCACGCAATTCCTGAGTTTAGAGTTACTAGCACCCAGGTGTGCCCAAGGAGTGGATTTCCAGCTTTAGGAGCATTCATTGGGCGAACGATGTGGATTCTTATAACCCGTAAGTGATTACCAAATGTTGAGACGGTAGACGCAACTATGCAAATGTGTTAATAAGGGAGCCCTTGAAAATGTATTGGGAAAATCACTTACTCTGCGGACCAGCGACTGCCCAATCACCAGCACGCTTTGCATTTTCACCCTCATTCGCTATCTGGAGTTTCCTAGCTGTGTCCTTGACCCAAAATCTCAGCTGGCAATGGACTTCTTTGATGTAGTCCACATGTTGCTTGATTTTAATAAGCTTGATACTTGACTGGACAGGTCTAAGGGAGTGGGCGGAGACAACGATAAACTCCATTTGAAGGTCAGTTAACCGCCCGGGATCCAATGAGCGCGCCTCTATCCAGGCCAGGACCTCCAGTCGTCACGTATCCTATGGGCCACTAGGGTACCGGACATTCACGAATTCACAGTAACCTTTAACATATATGATATCGCCATAGTCCACTTGGAAATACAAGATTTAGCTTACAGCATTCTGACATTGTGTGTTCCAGCAGGCTATAATTTACTTACTTAGAGTATGGCACATCAGGCTCAAAGTGGGGGTTCTCGTCCGATTTCGACTTTTGACTGGGCCATGAAGCCTACTATTTAGCTCCACCTCTCACGATGAATAATTGTTAAGAGTATTAATAAATAATTGTTGACATTCTTTCTGCGACAGCACAAGGGGAAGCTTTGGTTTACTCATCCTCGCCTCCATTTCGTGAGGCTGGATAGCCAGGAGTCTGCACGAGATCAAAATGTCAATATTGCTTACTGGCTAATGATAGGAAGGATTGCACTTACTTTCCAAAACTTACAGCCCTGCCTTGCGTTGGCTAAGCATCGGGCCCGGCTGGCTCTCTAGATAGAAACACAGGATTAATACTGTCCGCTAGACAAAGAGTAGGTGGTATGTAATTACATTGCCTTTCACCCGGCAGGTATTCACTTGTTGGCAGGCGACATTACATCTTGGAGGAAGGAGTTGAAGGTTCAAAAAGGCCATAGAAGAGGAGAGCCTGGGGCGCGAATGGCCGATATCTCTGCGCGAGGCGTTGGCAAGTAGAGCGATGATGGGATTGAGAAGAAGCTGGAGTAGAGGGGGGTCTTTGTATAGATGTATCAGACTCCGTGAGTGTGCACTGCCATGTTTGGTCACCCTACCAGTAGTAGCGTGTACAAGCAAAGAGCGTTACGATGGTAAACAAACATTGAACCCAGGGAACTGGTTATGTCCAATTTGGCCCAAGATCCCTCTCATCGGCGTGCTGTATTCCGGTGTGGGCCGACAGAGCAGCTCGATCTATTGCGCAAGTCACAGTCAATAGATCCTGGACCTCTATACATATCGGGACTCTTGATAAAATCTGAAATAATCTTTTAAGCCTCAAGGTTTTGACGACCCCAAGAGATGTCATTAATGGAGAGACGCAGAATGGCGTCTCTTGGCGTCCCTGGCGATGGAGGATTGATAAAATACGATCTAAGAGCCTCACCCTATTAGGCTGTGTCACGCTGAATGCAACTTGATATGGCCAGATGCATGTCAGCAATGAACACATGTTTCTTTGCAACAACTCCATGAAATACTGAATAGGAAACTATTCTTCTAACACTAGAGATTTAAGTAGAAGATCGATCAGCGCGTCACCATTTACACTCTTCCAATGAAACTCGCATGTAGCCTCTGAGTGCTGCGTTCGTCATCGAACAGAGTACAGCGCTTCCCCTGCTCCTCGCCATTCAAATCCCCCTTAGCGATAGAAGCTAAATGCAGTCTCCTAGAGTTTCGCCCGTTGCTGCATTCTGGATCGGACTTGTGTCCACTGTTCTGTACCAAGTCACCTCAGATAAGATCTGATCTTAATTCTGATTACTCATGCATATTCGGTCGCTTTAACAATTTAATAACCAGCGGGATACAATTTGCGGAGGATTCGATGTCGCCTCCAACGGGGAAGGCTGAGCTACGCAAGCTGCCCTGGCTTCACGTTATCCCATCCGGGACTAATACGAGCCAGCAAGCCTTACCTGTGGGAAGTCAGAGGCTTCTTGCTCTTCCAGTTCGGCTGCATCAGACTGCCCATCACCATCCCCGTCACCATCATTGATGTGCGGCTCTGGCACGTGGACAAAAATTTGCCCTATTCGTGCTGCCGGGCGATTAGCCCAATGGGTGACGACATCAATTGAGAGGTATTGGTTCCTCCTCAGCGGTGGCGTCACTGGCGTGGACCCCTTCTGAGTGCCGTTCCCAGTTTTCCAAGGCGATCGCAATAGACCACGAAATCAAGTCTGTCTTCAAGGACCGGGTTCGACAGTAGCCAGGCGCTTACCGTTTCATTGATCTCAATATACCCTTAATCCACCCAAGTTAGTGGCTGCGAAGGTCTTTGACGCAGCAGTCGACAACCATTACCAGTTACGCCAAGCCTGTAGCGGATCCTGGTTTCCTGTATGGTTCCCTCATTCATCGCTGACAATCCACAGATGTTGTAGGAATCTAACTCTGCAAACTTGATTCCTATGAGATCAGGGGGACGCCAGTAAACCAAGTGATAGTGGTTTGGGTTCTGGGCGTTAGTTCCATTACGACTAGGGTGGACCCACATAATACGCACAGCCTCTGCACGTCCCAGTAGGGCACTCCACTCTATGTCTCTGTTGTCTGTAAGTGAAAACCCAAAGCACATGTATTATTCTGAAAACTAGGCACCTGTTGGGGTAGGAGCGACAAGGACTTGCACTGGCGGTTGGGGAACAACTTGGGCTGGTGGTGGGGGAGTAACAACGACTTCCTCTAGTGGTGGGAGAGCAACAAGGACTTGCAGTGGTGGTTGGGGAAC
>QOVD01002689.1:0-35822 GCA_003521225.1 Tuber microsphaerosporum | reverse complement strand
AGGTGACGGGTGGGCTTGTACATGACGGGAAGGGCATTGGGATAAGGGTGTGGCTATGGGGATGAGGGGCGTGGCCTGCGGAAGAGGGACGGCTACCATGAGTTATGGGTAGACTTTGTATACAACAGATGGGCATTTTGGCAATCAGAGAAATAGAGTATATATAATCACTAGTTACGGAATAACAGGAGTACTCCAATCAAGTCAATATCAGATATCTCGTCGTGCATCCCTAAACAGCCTTGTATTCCCCATATGCAATTAACTACCAGCTAAGCTTATTCCCACATCGGATTGCATATCTGAATCCCCTGAGGGCACAGCTAATCCTGCTCGCTTGCCCTCTGCAATCTTGGTCTCACGGTTCTCCAGATCATGAATCATTGTTTCCACCTCCAATAGCCTCCCTTCCGGTATTAATCCCGCCTTCCTCCATGACTTCATGCACTCTATAGCTTCTATAACCTCATCACCTAATCGCCCTCTCCGGTCTGTGATCAAATTCTTCCCACTATGTATTATTTTTATTGAGTTAGTCATGTATCATAATTTTCAATCGTAGAGTGATTGGTTACCTGCTGAATACTCGCTCAACTTCAGCGGACATCGCCGCAATACTATGAATCTCTAGGGCCATATGTGATAACTGTGCCCAACGTGGATTCTTTAGGCGTGCAGCCCAATACCCTAGGATATCAGAGACCTCTTCTGCTTCTTCAGTAATTTGAAATCTATCAAATTGATCCATATCATCGTGGGTTAGCCGAGCACGCTTTTTTTGCTTCCATCTTGCAAGTGTGTCGTCTGGGGCTAAGATACTAGCAAGATTGATTCCGAGTTGAGGTGATACTGCAGCCCCACTGGAAGCACTTGGTGTAATCGTAGTATCAATGTACTGTGGAAGTGATTGATACTCGGACTCCCAGAGATTTTTACTTTTTGTTTTGGCCATTAGGATCCACTCTGGATTCTCCGCCCATTCAAGTTCGAAATACTTGAGCTTGGTATCTGGGTCGAGAGCTACTGCAGCATAGAGTGCCGGCAAGCGATCCGCTAGGGAGTAGTACCTAGAAATGATATTACCTGTCAGTCGACAAATGGTTTAAGCCCCATGGAACCAAATTGAGGTAAAATGCATACTTATCAAGTATTGACCATGCGTGATTGATCGAGGTTAATAAATGAATACTATAAACCGAAGTATCCGAATAAAGAACTTTTGCATTTTCTAAATGTGCTAGCAAGTCGTCCATAGCTGGCAGGACACGAGCTAGATATCCATTTGAATGATTCCTACCTGTACCAGTTCCTTGAAGCTGTAAGGTCAAGATACGAAAAGGTTTTAAGATAAACAAAATTGCCGTTAGGTCTACCCAATCGTCTAGCGTGAGTTCGTCAAGAGTTATCTGATCCAGTACCAGGACTTCATCTTGGGAGTTTGGGCTAGTAGTACTAGTGGGTTGTGCGACATCCCCTAAATTTCTTCTATTTCGGGTTTGGCGCTCTTCCGTAATTATGATACCAACGAACTCATCTAGAATATCACGGAGCTCGAATGCACGGTCTATAGCATCTGCATCGCTTGACCATCGAGTTAAATTTCCTATCAGTGGTAATAGAGGTCCCCGGTAGCCATCCCCGCGAATTTGGTGAACCTTTTGGGTGAATCGATCGCGTCGCTGAGGGGTTCTTAAAATCCAGATAGCAATGTTATGTAGTTTGCCTATAGCCCCTCTCTTTCTCCATTCCATTAGCGATTGTCTTTCACTCTCTACATTATGCTCAATATCCCGGCTAACCCCTATCTCGAAAGCTTCCCAATCAGATCCCCAGAGGAAAGCTTTTACTACCAAGTTAATGATGTGGCCGAAACAGCGTACACGAGTGATCTCGGGCTTGAACTGAATATTACGAAGAGCTAGTAAGCGTGCTAACTCTGTTAATGCTGCATCATTATTGCTAGCATTATCAGTGGTAACGTAACCCAACTTTCCTGCAATTTGGTAGTGATCTAAGACTTTTAGTAATGTTTCAGCAATATTTGCTCCACTGTGGGAGCCAAAGAACCGCCGAAAGCCCAGGGTTGCCGATTGTAGCTCCCCTTTTTCAGTTGCCCAATGGCCAACGATGCCAAGAAAGGAGCGGTGATTGGGTGAACTCCACAAGTCGAAACTTAGGTGGATACGAAAGGGCAACATTTTGAGATAGTTTTTGATTACTGAGGTAGATTGGTAATATAGAGATACGACCCAATTTGTAATTGTGGAACTTGATTTGGGGAGGATATGGTAAAGCCCATTCGGTTGCGAGCCCTATTAATTGAGAAAGTTTAGTGTCCGTATGTCAAAGTATAAGATTAAGGGATACAAAACAAAATCACTAAAGGTATGTATACTAACACAAGTCAAGAGATAGGTTAATAGCACACGGAAGGTTGGATCTTCAACTGCAGTAAATGCAGTATTTGTCACATAAATCCATCGTATAAGCATTTCCTTAAAAACATCACTATTGAATCGGACCCCCGGCATTGGAGTACGACCAAAAGCTGTCTCAATTCATGATTCGCTAGCAGCTAGACTTCGTTCAAGTTCACCATCGGGGAAGTCTTTATTAACACCATGATTTTGAGCTAAATGTTGATTCATGTTTTTGGTTGAGGAGTCACTATATATCGGGGCACGGTTTGGCGGACCTGAATTCATATTATTATTCATTATTGCTAGAATAATAGGTAATTCAGGAATTTCATGATAATTTGAGGGGGATATCATAGGTGTAAATACATACAACGTGCACATTTCCAACGCCACTTGCCCTTATCAAATATCTCGCTACCATTTTCAGGGAACCAGCAGTGTCCTTTCCGCGCTTTTTTTCTTGGTACAAAAGAGGCTGGGACTCCAAGATGCATTTCTGATATATCACCAGCGAAGGAGCCTGGAATAGAGGAGATATCTTGTCTTCGTCGATTGGCTCCAATATTGCCTGGAGGGTTCATGGGATTTGAAATATTACTTCCGAGGGTTGGGGTAAGAAGATCAGATGGGGCTGAGCTGAGGCTATCACTCTCCGCAAAGTCTTCATTTTCCATCTCTAAATCGTACTCATAGGTGGAATGGCCAGAAAAGTAAGGCGGTAAGATTTGTGAAACGGAATCATCCGGGCGGAGAGAGTTTTGACTTCCAGCGGACGAGTGTGAAAGTGCTTCTGAGATCGACATACCTTTGGCAGATATGAGGAGATTTGGGGGAAGGGGAAGAGAAACAAAAGATAGTAAATTGACTATAGGGAAACAAGTTCCGCGAAAGTTAATCAATTTAGAGTATACAGAATTGAGAATTAGTGCTGGATAGAAAGCTCCGGTGGGCTGGTGATCTCAGGTATTTATACAAATCACATCAACGATTAACTAATACTGGCAGTATGGCATTTACCTTTTTCACTATCTATTCTGAATCCTAACTGGCGTATCAAGTGAAGCCCTAGCGCACACATCTTGGAATACATGCCCGAATATTCAACAAAAAGGTTCCACATGCGATGAGGGTATCAGTACGATTGCAATTGGTTCATTTGGCTCAAAAGGGATGCATCTTGCAGGGGACAGGCGGGCCCTGTAGGTGACTGGCAGGCCCTGCATGCGACGAGAGGGCGCTGTAGGTTGACTAGCGGGCCCTGCAGGTGACGGGCAGGCCCTACAGGTGACGGGCGGGCCCTACAGGTGACGGACGGGCCCTACAGGTGACTGGAGGGCCCTACAGGTGACGGGCGGGCCCTGTAGGTGACTGGCGGGCCCTATAGGTGACTGGCGGGCCCTATAGGTGACTGGCGGGCCCTGCAGGTGACGGGCGGGCCCTGCCGGTAGCTGTGAATCATGCAAGTGCCACACTTGTGTTACCAAGACATGCAGGACGGCCGGGCCCTGCCGTCACCCACTTAGACGGCCGTCTTTTCCAAAGGACGGACGCCTTCGCCCTACAGCCTGAGACACCTGCCCGGGACGCCCGGGACTGGCGTCTGGTAGGTGCCTGCCGGGCGGACGGGACGCTTGGGATCACTGCCCCTAGCCCCGCTCCATCTTTTATTGACTTGAGTGCTTTTCCCCGCCGTGCCACCGTGGTACCTCTCAGGATTGCCTCGATATGAAGAGAGGCCAGCAGGAATCTAGGTTCAAATATGTCAGCTATTAATTTCAGGTGGCTTTGCCCTTGCCCTCGTTCCTACATACGTTTCTGAGTATATTGCGGGAATAGCCTTCATAATATCTCCCTTCAATGTGCTGCTCATTGTATTCGGGGCATTGTCCTTTCTGAGTTTCTCACGCAGAAATCTAAGGACCCCATCTTCCGTGGTCCGTATAAATATAAAAGTTGCCGCTCCACCCAATCTCCTCTCCACCTCACTCCGCACATGTGGCCTTCCGGTCATAAATATGCGAGTGTTCGGCGAGCCCTGCAGAACCTGTCCCAGTGACTCAAGAACTACCGTTAGATGCTCAGGCACGCATTCGTCAAGTGCGTCAACACATATAAAAGTGCGCTTCATAGCTGTGATGGTCTGGAACATGTTTAAAATTCCTGAAACTTGTAGCCCTCTACCCCCAATAACCTTTTTCTCTTTTCGAAAGCCCTCGACTACCACTTTGGGAATTTTCTCCAGTCCGCTAACAAGCTGTCTCAGCAAGGAGCCGAGCATGTTTACCGATGACTGCTCGTTCCGAGCAGCAAAGTCGAAGTAAAAACATGCAATGGCAGTATCTTCCTCTGCGGCCTCGTCGCACAGCTTGTCTATAACAAGGGAACTGTTCTCGCAACCTATCAGCAATACCATCCTTGATTTTTCCGGCAATGATACATTCTCTCTTACACAATATAGCTTTTTCCCACTCCTGGATTACCATCGCAGAATAAGGTCGGATGATTAGATTCATCCTCCCTACTGGCATTATGCCAGCGCTTAAATTCCTCGGTTTCTAGCAGCCAGGCTCCTATACCGTCCAGCCGCTTGGCCACGATGTCTCGATGCCGTACCCGAGGCTCTAATGGAGATAGCCACTCCAGTATTTGGGAACTATCATCGGGGGTAGTGTAGTTAAAGGTTGTGGCGATGTTGATAGAGTTATGATTATTGCTGAAAGCTTGTGACATTTTTCGCTTTTCACCGGGGTTGATTAACTCGGGGTCCGTTAAGGCAATTACTTGGAATTGAGGAAAAGCGGGGTTGATGGTGAAGCCTTGCACCCAAGTTAAGTGAAAGCGGTCCAATCACTGGATCTGAAATCTGTTACACGAATGCTCCAGGACAATCAGTACTTGTATCAGAAACAGTGACCAGATTCGTATATACTGTACCGTGCTAGTACTGTAGAGGCCTCATTGAACCATACCGATAGTACTAGTACTTCGTGCCTTTTGTTTTATACCCTCCAAAGCAGTAGAAATTTGGGAAACTAATATCGGCAGTGCAGTTCGAAACTCTTTTCAATATCTACCCAAGAAGTCGTAGATTACTATTCACAAGTTGTGGCCATTATACACCCACATTCTATATCCCGAAGTTGGTGCTCAAGTGCGCGCCGAGTGAAGTCATCTGGTATGATGAGGAAGCTTAAGGCGTGACTAGACCTTTTGGTATGGATACTAGTGATGGGCGAGTCAGAGAGTTGTTAGGGACTTGGAGGCAGTTGTAATGTATCTTTTTGGGCGTGAGAGCTAGGGATATGCTCGAGTAGGTGTTGCCGGGAACACATTTCCACGAGTGGTAGTGGGGGTACAATGAATCTTGATGCGTCAACGACGTAGGTCTGCGGAACACACGGGAGAAATACGGTAGTTAGAGTCTTTCATATCACTAACAACAGCCCTACTTCCCTCCTCCTTCTATCGCGAGGAGTCCGGAATTCCGAAGACCCCACAATTGCGGTCTCTATCAAGTCCCCGGCCCCTGGCACCTGCAGCCGTATCAGAGCCCAACATTGACCTGCGCGTCCCCCATTCAATTCCCATCGAGACCCTCCACTATCCATTTTTCCTCCCCAAGACCTATTGGATTACAGCCTCGAGAGTCCTGGGCATGCGTCCCAGGTCCTAGGACAGGATCGTCCTTTGGGGAATAATGCCGCCTAAGAGGTGACGGCAGACCCTTGCTGTCCTCTATTGATTAGCAGCCCCTAGACGTGCCTGCGGAGCCCGCTAATTACTTGTAAGGTTTATCCGTCACCTGCAGTCTTCGCCCATTGCCTACTCAGGTCAGGGATAAAATCCATGGACTCTAAGGTAGTGATTGGCAACAAGCTCGATAACCAGATATTCGAGCTTGGCCAGTTAGCACCTTGGAAAATCAAAATTTGCTAATTACCATCTTTAAAGCGTTCACGAAATTTCTTCCCCCCCCAAATATGTACCGCTGCATGTGCATACGGCCTATAACCCTCATCCCCACGTCTACAAAATCCTGTTCACTGACTAACCCTGGTACCCAACTAAAGAGCCTGCTTGTCACCTGGAGGGAGTGGGGAACGGGCTAACACCGAACTACATTCTTGAAAGGATCTCGCTCACGGAGGGCAGGAAGGAGGACTGGATGTATGGACTGGAGAAGCTAGGCTTTTTGAGTTCGGGGTATTTGCTCGTATGGCGGTGCTCCCCGGGCTGGCCCAGTGGATCGGGAGTGGTGCTGGAGCAGTCGTAGAAAAGTGGGTTGGATAACCGGATAAGGTGTAGGGTGTAGGGTGCTAAGGGCGGTGGCACTAAGGCGTATATAGCAGGGATTAGGCGGCGCGGAGGAGAGAATACTACTAATAGGATAGATGGGGAGGTGGAAATACCTTAATTAGGGGATTGGGGAAGTAATTTGTCCCTATGAGCCTGATATATATTTTTTCTTATAGCGTTTTTAAGCTCTCTGCACCGTAGGTGCAAAATCTAAGTACGTTCATGAGCCTGTTTGGCAATTTCTGTTCTTGTTTTTGTTTGCATTTTTTCCCTCTTCTATATACTACATTTCTCTACTAAATACATATACTATCATATACTTAATCTCAAATACCCATGGTTACAATTACTTGTACTACCACTATTGCGGGACAAATTTATTTTATCTTACTTCTGATAGTAAACACTTTATTTCTGTCGTACTATCTTGATAGGCTGCCACAAACTTCCCTCAACTAAGCCCTCAGCTAGAAAAAATAAAGTAGGTTAACTTAAGTGAATACAGACAATTTTCAACACTCTTGATAATTTCCTTCCTATTTGTCATGGTAAATATGATAGGGCGGACACCTGCACGGATTAACCGAAGGACCTTTTTAAACCCACAACTCCCCTAAACACCCCACTCCCTTTCAGTGCTGGACCGGTGTACCAGTGTTACTAAGAGCGAGGTAGTCTTAGCATGGATCATCTCGGTAGGCTGTATGATAAGCTATCTCTCTGGTAAAAGGTCCCCGACAGAGCCAGCCAGGAACAATCCCATGGCCAATTCCTGAGAGCATGACCAACCCTGGCTGGAGGACTTGATCGGCCGCACATGTCAAAATTGTGCACTGTGGTAAATAAGTTAGACTAGCATTTCTTGCTGCTGATTCCAGTGCTACAAGAACATTTTTTCTACCAAGATTCTCTTCTCATAATAGGAAGGCAAGTGGTATAGTGTGACAAGCTTGTTTCTGTCGTTATTCGACCTTATTCGTATCTACTTTCCCAATTTATTTACCTTCCGCCCTCGATCAGACCCGACGGGCTGGCGGGTTAACCTAATGGAATTTTACCGGTACCGGTAGTATCAAAGTGGGGGATTGTAGACTCCCCGTCCACGGCTTCTGGGGTCGCAGCTGGTGGGAAAATACGGTCCACTGTCATCGCACAGCGGGTTATCGCCAGCGGTATTAGAGCCTGTTGGCTGAGTTAGTAAATTAGTAAATTAATACAATCTTTTGGTAGTGGTTTGATCGAGGGGAAATTGGCGGATAAGCATTATATGGGCATTGGATATTATACTAAGATGAGGTATGATGAATTAATAGTTTAGGGCCTAGTACGATGCTAGTGGTTTACCGCTATCCTAACATAGGGCGATCGCCGAATCCCTTTGTTGTCCTAGACACAGCTGCCAACCATCCACATCTATTATACGAAGGCGATACTGTGACAACCGCATAAACCCCCCACCTACCCCCCACTCGTACTTTCCATACTTCTGCCGACGACCAAGGCTTATATCCAAACTCTGTAGATTGCTCGTGGAGTCGTATTTTTGGAAACTTTCACCGAAGATACTTTCGCAGGCAGCGTATCCTAGGTGCTGCGTCAAGGGATGATCGCGACTTTCTGCACAGCTCAACTTTCCGGGGCATCCATATGCAGTGGTGAGTGTGAGAGGCTGGCGTGTAATTACAGTTCATCAGGTTGCTACCTTCGTGCCAATTTAATGGTTCTGCTTGAGCGCTGCATAGCTGGAGATAACTTACCTGTGCAAAGTGAGTTCAATCAAACATATTTATCCTGGTAGGAGTTCGGAGGCGGTTGGGTAGCGGGTACCGATATGGTAGGCAAGTGATTTGCTGGGCGTGGATGGACTGATTCAAGCGCAAATTGTAGTCGGGAATGATATCATGAGACCACAATGTCTAGGGTTGATTCTCTTGCTCAGGGTGGCTCCGGGAACCCCTACGCTAGGTTCTCACGTATCCGAAAGAGAAGTCTATGTGTAGTCTATCCATCCGTCCATCTATTCGTCTATCCGTCTATCACTAGCAAGGAAAGACAAGCAGGAAGTAGATACATGAAGAAAGGAGGGGAAAGAAAAAGAGATTTTGTAACAGGGGATCCATTGGACTAGAGAAAAGTAACTAATATAAAGGACGCAAGCTAAGAAATGAAAAAGTACCCAATTGGTGTATGCCGAGTGTAACGTACAGGAACCCGTGAGCCTTGTTTCATAAATGTTAACAGTTACTAATATCCGGGGGGCTTAGGAGGGGTATTTCTACATACATGCGGGGTTTCTGCCAATGGCAGTGGAGAATTTCAAGGTCAGGCTATGGGACTGATGTAAAGGACACGGTACTGTAAGCGAAAAGGGGGGATGATGGCTGCAACGATGCTACTAGGCCCCCCGAGGTTGAGCGGGGCTTGTGCTGGAAAAGGAAGAACCTCGGGCGATTTGAGGGTAATCGATTGACTGCCCTAGGACCCTGCTTCGGCCTTGGTTGTTCACAGTAGATGTGGCCGCTGAGCTTCTGTGCTTTCCACAGACTCCCGAGCTTGGAGTAGCTTCAATACTCCTCTATGTCCCCTCCTAGTAGCGTGAGAGAGTGGTGTAGCGCCCTGTTTATTTTGGCGATTGGAGTCGATATCTCCCCGCCCCAGTAGTAGCTTGACCACCCCTTCATATCCGTTGATAGCAGCAGTCCCGAGTGGTGTTGTCCCATCCTCTTCCGGGTGATTAGGGTCGACATCTTGCCATCCCAGGAGTAGCGTGACCACCCCTTCATGTCCGTTGATAGCAGCACATGCGAGCGGTGTTCGATCACGCTCATCTGGGCGATTGGGGTCGACATCCTGCCGTTCTAGCAGTAACTTGACCACCCCTTCATGTCCCAGGACAGCAGCACTCCCAAGTGGTGTTCGATCCTGCACACCTGGGCGATTGGGGTCAACATCTTCCCGTTCTAGAAGTAATTTGACCACCCCTTCATGCCCTTCTACAGCAGCACATGCGAACGGTGCTCGACCATCCTTATCCGGGCGATCGGGGTCAACATCTTCCCGTTCTAGCAGTAACTTGACCACCCTTTCATATCCCTTAACAGCAGCAGTCCCGATTGGTGTTCGACCCTGCGCACCTGGGCGATTAGGGTCGACGTCTTCCCGTTTTAGCAGTAATTTGACCACCCCTTCATGCCCCTCTACAGCAGCACATGCGAGCGGTGTTCGATTATCTTCATCTGGGCGATTGGGGTCGATATCTTTCCGTTCTAGCAGTAACTTGACCGCCCCTTCATGCCCCCCGACAGCAGCACCCCCGAGCGGTGTTCGATTATACACACCTGGTCGATTGGGGTCGATACCTTCCCATCCCAGAAGTTTTTTCGCCGCTTCTACGTGCCCATTCCTTGCCACCAATGCTAGTGGTGTATTACCTGTGCAATCTCGTTGGTTGATCTCGCAACTCTTAGCATTTATAATTGCAGTGACGAGTTCAATAATCCCGAAGAACGATGCGCAGTGTAGGCCCGAGAAGAGTGGAGAAGGACTGATGTCTCCGATACGAGTTATACGACTGGGAGGCATTACCTGCCTTAAAAGTGATATAGCGGATACGTGGTCTTCGTACTGGCCCAAGAGCTCTAGGGCAAGGGTCCTCGCATGGTTCGAGAGCTCCCTGTTCGCATGAATTCCCCAGTATCTCGATGAATATTTGAGCAATGGCATGCTCTCATGGTCTAGGAGAGAGTGGGATGTAAGGCTCTTGACTTGTTGTGAGTTCAGATAAGTCAAGCAGGTTTCTGCAAGTATTGAGTGAGGTTTGGTGAAGAGACCTGGATGACTACAAAGATACTCTTGGACCGTATAGTGAATTAACCGCACAGTCGAAGCCTCCTTGTCCATCGTGATTAAGCCTTGACAGCAGTCTAGCAATGTACATAGCGAAGGAATATTTTCAGGATCGAAATCCGTTGCCCCTACTTCTACTGCCAGCGCATGGCACAGCTCATCCATTTGTAACGGCCGTTCCGAATGGCAGACCCATGTGAGAGTGGCCATCGCAAGTTTAGTCTTTTCCTCGTCCTGAGCCTTTATCCGCTCTAGCGTCACACCATATGCATCTCCTAACCCTGCCCCATCTTTTTTTATTGCCTTGAGTGCATTTCTCCGCCCGGCAATCGTGGTCCCTCGCAGGATTGCCTTGATATGAAGAGAAGCGAGTAGGAATCTGGATTCAAATATGTTAGTCATTACCCTAGGGTAGCCTTTCCCTTGCACTCGTTTCTACATACGTTTCCGAGGTTATTTCGGGAATGCTCCTCATAACCTCTGCCTCCAATGTGCTACTCATTATATCCGGCGTAGTGTCCTTCCTGAGTTTCTCACGCAGAAATCTAAGGACACCATCTTTCGTAGTTCGTATCGACATAAACGTTGCCGTTCCATCCAATTTCCTCTCCACCTCGCCCCTGACTTGTGACCTTCCGGTCATAAATATGCGCGTACCCCGCGACCCTTGAAGAATCTGTCCTAATGATTCTAGAACCACCACCCGATGCTCTGGCACACATTCGTCAAGTGCGTTAACACATATAAATGTGCGCTTCGTGGCTGTGACAGTCTGGAACATCTTCAAAATTCCTGCAACTTGTAGTCCTCTACCCCCAATAACCCTCCTCTCTTCATGAAAGCACTGGGCTACCACTTTAGCTATTTACCCCGGCCCGCTCACAAGTTGTCCTAGCAAGGAGCCGAGCATATTTACCGGTGACTGCTCATTCCGAGCAGCAAAGTCGAAGTAGAAACAACCAACGGCAGTATTCTCCTTGGCGGCTTCGTCGCACAGCTTGTCAACAACTAGTGAGCTGTAATCACGATTTATCAGCCACATGGTATCCTTTGATCCCTTGCAATGATACACTCTCGCTTACACGATATAGCTCTTTCCCACTCCTGGATTGCCGTGGCAGAATAAAGTCTGATGATAAGGTCCATCTTCCCTACTGCCATTGTGCCAGCGTCTAAATTCCTCGGTTTCCAGCAGCCAAGCTCCAATGCCGTCCACCCGCTGGGCTCCGATGTCTCGATGGCGTACCCGTGGCTCTAATGGGGATAGCCATGCCAGTATTTTAGACTCATCATCGGGGGCAGCGTTGTTAAAGCTGTTTGCGATGATAAAAGAGCTGTGGTTATTGCTGAAAGCTTGTGACATTTTCGATTCCCACCACTTTGAGTGTTGTGGAGAGCAAGGTGTTGATGAGCTTGGGGTCCGTTAACGTAGTTACCGGGAATCGAGGAAAAGCGGGGTTGAGCGTGAAGCCTTGCGCCTAAGTTTACTGAAAACTGTTGTTATGAGGTACCGATTTGGGAGGAACAGGCGAGTGGATAAGCGAAAGAGAGTGGGAGCTGGGAAAGAATGAAGTCAAGGAGGAAGCGTCTGTATATTCTGGGGATTCGTATCCTTCTTGCTTGTCTATCTAGCTATGGCCAAACATATGGTTTATATAGGCAATACAAAGAAGTTCCCCCACCGTGCTCGCTCCCGGGATTCCTTCCGGAGATGCATGTAGAATAGGGGAGTTCCGGTCCCTTTGCGTCAAGTATGCCGATCCATCCTGTGGTTATCTCTTCGCTCACTGCCGGCCATTTATGCGAATCCACATATACCGTATACCATCCAGGTAGATCCATGCCTCCTCTTGATTGATAATAAGTAACAAAGGAGACTAATAGCTAACGAGTGAAATGATAGGAAAGGTACAAAGGCAATAGTGTACTGTATGAAGTGATCACCGGTGAAATTCAACAAAAACGGTCCAATCGCTGGATCCGAAATCTGTTACACATGTGCTCGAAGACTACTTGACTCGGAAGCGATTTGTATGCACAAGTACTGTAGCAGCCTTATTGAGCTATACGGGTAGTATCCTCTGCCTTTTGTTTGATAAATTCCAAAGTACAGTAGTAGAAATTTGAGAAACTGATACCGGTAGTACGGCTCAAAAATATTTACAATATCTACCCGAGAAGCCATCAATTGTTATGCAAAATATTTGCGCCAATACTCCAACCTTCCATTTCCGGGTGTTGCTGCTCAAGTGGGAGCTAAGCAAAGCCATCTGGTATGGTGTGGAAGTTTAAGATATGACTAGACCTTTTGGTATGGACTCCGGTGATGAGCAGGTCATAGAGCTATTGAGGATCCAGAAGCATTTGTAGCGTATTCTTTTAAATCTGAGAGGTTAGGGGTGTAGCTGTTGCGTGGGACGCATATTAGTGGGAGTGCGATGGATCTTGATGCGCTAAGGACGTAGATCCGCGGTATACGGTAGTCAGAGTCTTTCACTAAGAACAGCCCGGGCAAAGGGAACAATTCTTTCGGCTGCAACATCAACAGCAGCAGCTGCAGTGCTTCTCTCCTCCTGTCGCGCGGGGCTTGGGAGACCCCACAATTGTGGCTGCCTTTGGATCCCTAGCCCGCGTCACCCCCCGCGGTTTCAACGGCACAACACTACCAGTACCTTAAATCCACCCCCAGAGATCTCCATGGAATTAGTCTGCTAAGCCATAATAGGCTTAGAAGAGCACTCGAGTACTCGAGTACTTATACTTGTAGGCTAACAAAGTAACGAATAGGGTACCCCGAACTGTGCCAGTTACCGAGATCTAGCAAGCTCAGCCCCCCAGCCTGTCCTGTCTAGAAAACACTACAGGTGTTTGTTCTCGGGGCTAGTGGTCTTGGATTGCGAAGGCTAGGAGTCTGACGGCCGACGGTGAATTTAAGGAATTTTGACTGTACTGTATTGTAGGTTTCTTAAAGGTTGCAAAGAAACTTGCTAGACAAAAGGCTGCGAATCCTTTTTTTCTTTTTTCCGAGCCAGGGCTCGTTTGGACACGACCGTTCCATTCCGTTGCCCCATACAATAACCAAAGTTAGGTTTAGCTAAGGTAAATTTGTCGAACTTAAAATAGTCGAAGGGAAACGGTCAATTGTACCGTACTGTATGAGACAACGGAACGGAAGGCCGTATCCAAACATACTCTCGGCACGTGGCAAGCTACTGAACTAGGATTTTGTAGTGTACCGTACATGATCTTTTAGAGTGAAATTTTAGTACGGCTCTTGGTGGATTCTATTGAGCAATCAAGCTCTGAAAAGAAAAAGAAAAAAAGCTCGGGGAGTTGTTGGCGGAAAACTACAATAACCTCTGCATCCCCATTCAATCCCCACCACTCTCGTGTTTGTTTTCCCGCCGCACTACCTCCTCACCAACGCACTCTACCACAAACACTGGACACCACCGGAACATTCCTAGGTGAGCGCAATTCTTACTGCGAATCAAATACTCTCCTCTCTACTCTCTGCACATACCCGACTACCCCGGTTCCATACTCTCCTCCATTCGTCCTCGTCCCCCCCCTCGTCCCCCCCTCCTCTCCTCCCAATCTTACTCCCAGCCGCACTCGGAAACTGCCTAGAAGAGAGCCAGTCCACGCAAGACCCTAGCGACAGGTGCCGCGCAATCTTAACCTTCGCATGGAATTTTGTCCTAACAGAAGTCAGAGTCACCGGCAGCAAGCACAAGATGCCCGTAGGCGCATGGGTAACATGTCCTCCCGCACTCATAAAGGGCAAAGACAGTCTTGCGTGGAAGCATCCGACGGAGGGCTGGGTCCTCAAGACGAAGCTTGTGCCCACACACGATAAGATCCCTCAGCGCCTGAGATTACAATTATTGGAAGGGGATTTCGCATATCGCCCAGTGATCCCTAGCGTCCCGGCGATCTTATAGGTGCCTACCGGACCGCAGTCTAGGGCGTCCTAGGCATATCTTTCAAGCTCTAGGCTAAGAGTGTCTGTGTTTTGGGAGGGGCTGCTGTCTGAGAGGGTGAAAGGAGATCCCCACAGTCCTCTACCGATCGGTTGCTCTCAGACGGTACTGCAGTCCCCACAAATTACCTGTCGTTCCCGCTAGTCTTCTTGGGAGACCCGGCAGATTCGGGCGGACCAGGCGATTAGATTCACTGGTATTTTATGCCTCGCACCCCGCTACTGTTCTTAGCTGCGGTGATGGCATAGAGGAAGTGAGGAAGAGGCCGATACGGAAGTATATTTTTGAAGAAGTCTCACTAACGGAGGGCAGGGAGGAGAGTAGGAATAATAGAAGCTAGGCTTTTTGAGCTCGGGGTACTTGCTCGTGCTGGCGATGCTCCCCGGGCAGGTGCAGTGGATCAGGAGTACTGGAGCAGCTGTGGCCAAGTGAATTGGATAGTCGGACAAGGCGCAGGGTGCTAAGGCATGTATTGCAGAGATTGGCGAGGAAGGGGAGCAGAGGTGAGAAGACTGTTGATGGGTAGCTTGGGAGGGAACACTTCTATCACCTGGATTGGTGAAATAATTTGCCCTTATGAGTCTTGGATCCTCGTTTTTACTTTCATTTTTTGAGCTTTCTTGGGCTTTGTGTAGGTGCAGAAGCTAAAGAGTTCATGGGCCTGTTTGGCAAATTCGCTTCTTATTTTTCCCTCCATTTTCCCCTCCTTTAAATATACTACATTTTCCTACTAAATACATACAATGTCGTGTACTTAACCACAAATACCATGGTTCTAATTGTTGGAACCGGTGATAGTGGAAGAATGACTTGATGTATTTCCTAGCTACGGCCGAGGCTATATATAAGGAAATACATGACTGCTAAGTGACTGCTACGGACCACTCAACCCTAACAACCATGACTCATTCCATGAGGACACTTCACCCATTCCATGAGGACACCTCACCCGTTCCATGAGGACACTTCACCCGTATCATGAGGACAGCTAACCCGTACCTCATACTAACCTAATGCCTAACACTCCCCCTCGGGTGCTACCTCATGAAGCTGCAAAGCTAAAAAAAATGTAAACATGCGTGAGTGACTAAACATAAATCACATCCGTATCAACATAGACCGCACATCTTAACAAAGACTGCATGCTTAGCCTTGACCAATGGCTTGGTCAATCCATCTGCTACCATTTTGTCTGTACTACAGTACTCCATAACCACCTCTTTTCCATCCTCAATAAGCTCCCGAACACGACAAACTCGAACACCAACATGTTTGGAGTGAGGTTTATATGTTGTATCCGTAAATGTAGATAGAGATGCCTGGTTATCATTGTACAGTACACTTACTGCCAAGGTGGCTGTTGTGATTTCTGAGACAAGTTGGCGGAACCAGATTAGTTCCTGAATAGCTGTTGCCGATGCGATGAACTCGGCATCTGCTGTACTGGTTGCAGTGATCGATTGTCTTTTTGAATGCCATTGAATAACTCCAGTTCCCACAAGGAGAACGAATCCAGTAGTTGATTTCAATGAACTGGCGTCTCCGGCGAAGTCTGCATCCACAAATCCATCAAGTGAGATTGGCATTTGAATTTCTCCCCCCAGACTAAGCCTTAGGTTCCTCGTTCCAGCCAGATACCGGAGAATCCTTTTCGCACACACCCAGTGTTGCTGAGATGGGTCAGCTCCAAAGCGACCCAGATATGAGACTGCAAATGATATATCAGGTCTAGTACCAGTTGCTATCCATCCGAGACTCCCAATTAGTTGCTGGTAGAGTTTCCTATCGCAGGCTTCTTCTTCTCTTAGTCTTGCGTGCGGTTTCTCCTTATCCATTGGTGTCGCAACTGGCTTGCACTTAAGCATTCCAAACCTCTCAAGAATGCGCTCTATATAACCTTCTTGTGTGATATAGATCCTCTTACCACGCAGGTCACGGGTCACCACCATTCCAAGAAAGTTCTCAACTAAGCCCAAGTCTACCATGTCGAACCTTGCCTTAAGCCCTTTGCGTATATAGGCCACAATATACTCCTCTCCCGCTATCAGCATGTCATCAACGTAGAGAGCAAGTATTGTGCCATTTTCGTGTGTGTAAATGCAGCAGTCAAATCTCCCACGCTTAAACCCAAGCTGTATGACGAGAAACTTATCAATTGTGGTGTACCAACACCTCGGTGACTGCTTGAGACCATATAGGCTACGATTGAGACGTGCGAGCCTAGGTCCTCCCAATACTCCAAAAGGTAGATGAATATAAACCTCTTCATCCAATTTACTCCCTAGAAAGGCAGTTACCACATCCATTTGGTGTACTGCATATCCACGTGCCCCTGCGATTGCCAGCACAATCCGCACGCTTGACAAACTAGCTACAGGGGCAAAGGTTTCCGCGAAGTCTAATCCCTCGACCTGCCTAAAGCCTTGTGCCACTAGCCGTGCTTTGTATCTTGTAGTTTCTCCCCCGGGGTCAAGCTTCCGTTGTAAAATTAGCTTTGTCGGAATAGCCTTCTTCCGGGTAGGAATAGAATCCACGAAAGTCAGAACCTTGTTCTTTAGTATAGAAGCACACTCGGAGTCCACTGCCGCCTGCCACTGCCCGGCCTCGGCTGTCTCCATTGCTGCCTTATAGTTCACCGGACCTGCTTCTACCATATAAACTGCCGAAATCATGGCATGAGTTGGGCTACCTGCACTGGAGTTTTCATATCGCCAACGAGAGCGAGTGCATACCCCTGATACCACAGTATCCGCTGGTTGTGCTGCTGCACTACCTTTGCTAGCCTGCTCGCTTGGGTTAGACAGCGGTAGAGTAGCCCCTATAGGGGACTCCGATCCTACTTCGTCCTCTTCTTCCTCTTCTTCCTCTTGCGAGTGTGCCTTAATGGTCTCCTCTCTCCTTACGACTACTGTCACTTCTGCTATTCTTTCTTCTTCATCGAACTCATCATTCCAGGCCAGTGGTTCCTCCCATGGCTGGATTTCAGGGGCGTAGTACCGCTGTTCATGAGCTTTTTCAAAGCCTTCTAGTGCATAGTAAGAGGTAGATTCCTCAAAGACGACATCACGTGAAACAAGGAACTTTTTCGTGATTGGATTGTAGAGTCTGTATTGCTTAGCAGTATTTGTATAGCCAACAAACATGCATTTCTGCGCCGTCTTATCTAACTTCTTCCGTGTCTCCTTTGGGATTTGAACATAAGCCAAACAACCCCAAACACGCAGGTTCTCATAGGAAGGTTTGCTTCCAAACCACTTCTCGTATGGTGTCTGCCCCTCCGCTATGGCCTTTGTCGGTAGTCTATTACGCAGATAAATTGCGGTCATTGCGGCTTCACCCCAATACTGCTTTGGAGCGCTGACAGCATGAAGTAGAGCTCTCGTCGTACCTATAATCGTTCTGTTTGCACGTTCGCTCATCCCATTTGATTGTGGTGTGTATGGTGTTGTGCGCTGAGCTTCAATGCCCTCCTCTTTAAGAAGATGGCTGAACTCGTTTGAGGTATACTCACCTCCCCCATCAGTGCGTAACTTTCTAATTGGCTTTCCATGATGTTTTTCCACTAGTGCTTTATAATCCTTAAAACACCTTAGCGCTTCTGACTTGCGCTTGATCAAGTAGCCGATTTTAAACCGCGTATAGTCATCAGTAAACATCAGCAAATACAGAGCTCCACCGAGTGACATAGGACTAACTGGTCCCGTGATGTCACTGTGGATAATCTCTAAAGGCTGAGTTGCTCGTGAACTCAATGGCAAAGATGGAAACGGCTGACGTATCATCTTTCCATATATACATCCCACACAAACACAACGGGGAACTACCTGCAACCTTGGTATTGCATTGTCTTCCATAGACAGTCTTCGTACAGCATCTGCGCCAAGGTGCCCAAGGCGAAAATGCCACAAGGCAGCCTGCTTGGCAACCATCTTTTCTTCCTTCAATTCATTATTCCGCACAGCTAGTGCCTTCTCAACCCTCCGTACCGGTCGTGCCTGTAACACATAAAGACCACTAACAGCTTGCAGCTCGACCACCAACCCATCACTTCTGTTCAGTGATGCTTCCCCGCCTTCACAGAAGTCGACATAGTAGCTTGAGTTGCACAGCTGCGAGACTGAGAGTAGATTATTCCTTCCACACTCTGGAACATGTAGGACTCCGGGAATTACAAGAGTCCTTTCTCTCTTGCTCCTTTGATCCCATACTACAAGTGTAACTTCTCCCTCCCCCTGGGCGTCAATATCAACATTGTTCGCGACGCGGATCTTCCGATGTCCTGGAAGGATTGGAGTGTAAGACGAGAAATATTCCTTCACTCCAGTAACATGTGTGCTGCATCCACTATCCAGGAGCCACTGTCTTGGACCACTCGTAGCCGCAATAGACGTAAAAGCGCTAAATACAGATCGTGTAACTGTATCAGTGGCAGAGGCCACTGCTTCGGGTGGTGCGCTCCCCCGATTACCTCGAATACCCTTCTCATGATCCTGCTTCAATTTTCTACACTCATTCCGCTTATGTCCTTTCTTCTGACAATAATAGCAAGTGATGGTGCTGTCTGCAATGCTCCTGCTCTGCTCCCCAGAACGTTTTATTCGAGCCTTATCTGTACCTTTGTATCCTCCTCGACCAGCCTGTCTTGTACCACTGACAGCCAGTACTGTCTCGTTAGACGCCCCCTGATCTCTGTTCAAACTTGCCTCACGAGCCTTGAGGGCTGCCACAAGCTCGTCAGGCTTATCAGGCTTAACTACAGATGCCTGCAAATCGCGCCACTCATGCCATGAGGAGGGAAGCCCATTGAGGAGGTAAAAAGTCCTTTCTTCTGGCTTGATAACTTGTTCAGCTTCACGTAAGCATTCAGTTATCCTATCGATCTCGTGAACATACTTGGCCACTGTGCCATGGGCTTCGAGTGTACAGTCGAAAAGGGAGCGGCGGAAGTAATAGAGCTCTAAGCCAAGAGCATGCCGATACCCTTCAGCGAGCTTATCCCAAAGCGCCTTTGGGTTCTCATCATAACTGTCGGATGAGTACTGTGCACATATGTGAGGTTCCATCGCACTTCGAATCTCGGCTGTGATGCGAAAACATTTGCGAAGCCACTTGTCATATGCGAGAACACCTGCTGGCTCCGTACTATCAGCTTGGGGGGCAACCTCCCGCCCAGAGACTATCCACCATAAATCCATCCTTTTCAATTGATCCGACATCCGTTGTCTCCATGGACCAAAATTGTTGTCTCCTAGCAGAGGGATGACCAGGCGTACATGCTGCTGCTGCGCCTCCAGTACCTGCGACATGATGAGGGCAAGAGTAGAGGCAAAGAAAGAACCTTGCTTATGCAACAATTTAAGGAGAGAAAAGAAACAGACGCAATGACAAGGAGATGAAAAGACCGGAAATCCACACGGTGTTGACAACCGTCTATCTGATGTGTTTTTCCTGTTCGCTTGTCCAATCAATTGGAAAACGCAAGGGCTCATAACCTGTTGGAACCGGTGATAGTGGAAGAATGACTTGATGTATTTCCTAGCTACGGCCGAGGCTATATATAAGGAAATACATGACTGCTAAGTGACTGCTACGGACCACTCAACCCTAACAACCATGACTCATTCCATGAGGACACTTCACCCATTCCATGAGGACACCTCACCCGTTCCATGAGGACACTTCACCCGTATCATGAGGACAGCTAACCCGTACCTCATACTAACCTAATGCCTAACACTAATCAATACCACTATTGCGCGACAAATCTATTTTATCTTACCTGCCCGTACGATAGTCAACATGTTATTTCCAACCACTGCGTTATCCTGACATGCCGCCACAAGCCTCTCAATCAAGCCCTTAGCCATCACAATAAAGTAGGTTAAGAGAATACAGACAATTTCTACTCTAGTAACACTTGTGCTGATTTCCTTTTCTCATTCGTCATGATAAATGTGGAGGGTGGACACGTGTTGCGCAGCGCCATCCGCAAGGTCTTCCTAGGTACGATTGTACTATGGCTAGCCTTGGCCGTAATAAAGGTGCTGCTGGAAGGCGGAGTCTAAATTACTCATAGCGATAATGGTAAAGCTCTTATATGCCCCCAGTTTGAGAAAGATCACTTCAAAATTTAACGCCACAGTAAGTTACCGGCTGATGTCACGGCAAATGTACTATGTGAGTTTTATTAGTAACCAATTTTAAAATTTTTCCTATTGTCCGCATGATATAAAACTGAGAAAAGGCAGGACATTGTGGAAAAGAGTTAAAGCACAGAATTCAAAAATGACCAGGGGGTAAAGCTAACAACCCACGCATTATATATTGGTAGCTACCACTAAATGTGATATAGTTGATGAGTAGAGGAGTTATGTCAACTGCTACTATGAATACAAGTTCGGCATTTTTGCTGTAAGTGGGCTGGATCATCCGGAGGATACCTATTTAATATAGGGACCATTGGCTTTGGTGCACCCCGTTCAGCCTTGATCAAAAGCACCCGAAAACGCTTTGGAAAAAAACAGAACAAAAGAAGGGATAGGGGTGCACTAAACTCTTGCTTTGGCTACTTGAATTTTCACCTTCGGCTTCACAAGCTATCACTCGCTAGGAACAACTGTTTGGATTAATCAATGAACCAATTTTGTTAAACCCACAACCCTCACGAAGATTTTACGCCCCTTCGGTATTGGACTGTTATGCTGGTATTACCAAGAGAGGGGTAGTCTTAGAATGGATTGCCTCGTTGAGCTGTATGCTATGTTTCTCTAGTGCGGGTGCTCCGACAAAGTCGGTCAGGAACAATCCACTCCTTATCAGAGAAAAGTAGGCAGTATCATATGCCAAGCTTGTTTTCATCGCTATATGACCTTATTCCTATCTACTTCCCAATTTCTTTACTTACTTCCCTGAGTCAGACCCAACGGGGTTGCGGGTTAGCCTATCGGAATTCTACGGGTAGTATCGAAAAGTGGGAGGATCACAGACTTCCCACCCACGCTTCTGGCGTCACAGCTGGGAGGATAATACTAGCCGCTATAGCACCGTGCTGTAGGTTGTACTTGGCAATATTAGAGCCTGCTGGCCGGGCTAGTACTAAATTAATACAGACGTTTGAAAGTGATTTAGCCAAAGAGAAATTAGCTGTTAGCTACTAGATGAGGTATTGTGGTGTGATAAACTAATAATTTAAGGCCTAGTACGGCGCCGGGGGTTTGCTGCTATTCTAACATAGCGCGTAAGCCGAATCGCAGTATCGGTAGTCGTCCGAGAGTGGCTACTGCTATCAAGAATAACACAACCATTGTACAAAGGCGACACTGTGACCTCACAAACCCCCCACCCGTTCTTTCCACACTTCTGCAAAGAACCAATGATTATATCTAAACTCTGTGGGTTGCTCATAGTTGTATTCTCCGAGCCTACACCGAAGATATTTTCTCGAAGTAGTGTATCCTGGATCGTCGTTGCACAGTATCAATATGGGTGATCACGACTTCTAACGCAACTCGAATTTCCGGAGTGTCTGCAGTGGTGGATTTGGGAGGCTGATGGGTAATCACGGGTTATCAGGCTGCTGCCTTCGTGACAATTGAATGATTGTGCTTGAGCGCTGCACGGTTGGGGGTGACTTGCCGAGTGAGTAAAGTGGGTTCATTCTAACGTATTTATCCTAGTAGGAATTCGGAAGTGGTTGGACAGCATGGGAGGTAAATTATTTGTTGCGTGTGGATGGGTGATTGGAGGGCTGATTGGTGTCGGGAATAATGTCATGAAATCACAATGTCTAGGGTCGATTCTATTGTTCAGGGCGACTCCGGGGCACCTATTGTATGCTAGGTCTTGACGTATCGGAAAGAGAACTCTATGTGCAGTCTATCTACCAGCCCATCCATCCATATATTGCTATCAAGGAAAAACAAGAAGGAAATAGATACGTGAAGAAAGGCGCGAAAAAGGAGATTTTGTAACACAAGATCTATTCGACTGGGGAAAAGTAACCGGGATAAAGGGCGCAAGTTAAGAAATGAAATATTACCGTAAGAACTCGAATAAACGATCCTTGTGCTAGGACGTTGGAGCTGCCTCTCTTAGTAAGGCCTCGTGGTTTTTTCTTTCTTCTTTGTCTCGGGGGGCAGATTTTTGGTGTGCTTTTCCCCCCTTTTCTAGAGGAGGAAATTTCGGACGACATAGCACAAGGATCGTTTATTCGAGTTCTTACGGTACTCAATTGGTGTATGCCAAACACAATGCACTGTACAGGAACTCGTGAACCTTTGTTCATAAATGCTAACAAATATCCAGAGGTTCGGGAGGAGTATTTCTACATATATGTGGGATTTCCGCCAATGGCGGTGGCGGAGAATTTTCAGATGATGATATAGGACTGACGTAAAGGACATGCAAGGGAAAAGGGGGAGATGGCGATGGCTGCAACAGTGTATACTGGGCTCTCCGAGGTTGAGAAAGGTTCGCGCTGGAAAAGGAAGAATCTCGGGCGATTTGGGGGTAATCAATCGACTGGTCCAGGACTTCCGATTAGTTCGTTCACAGCGGATGTGATCTCTGAACATCTGAGCTTTCTAGGGAAATCGGGGCTTGTAATCCCCTGCTAGCAGCGTGAGAGAGAGTGGTGTACCGCCCCGTTTATCTGGACGATTGGGTCGACATGTTCTCGTCCAAGTAGTAGCTTGACTACCCCTTCATGTCCGTTAATAGTAGCACAGCCGAGTGGTGTCCTCCCATGCTCATCCCGGTGATTGGGGTCGATATCTTGGCGTTTGAGCAGCAGCTTGACCACCCCTTGATGTCCCTTAACAGCAGCCAACCAGAGTGGTGTTTGCTGATGCTTATCCGGGCGATTGATGTCAACATCTTCCCTTTCTAGAAGTAGTTTGACTACGCCTTCATGTCCGTCCAAAGCAGCACCCCCGAGTGGTGTCCGATCATGCGCACCTGGGTGGTTGGGGTCAACATCTTCCAGTTCTAGCAGTAATTTGACCACTCTTTCTTGTCCTTTAGCAGCAGCCCACCAGAGGGGTGTTCCACCCTGGTTGCCCAGGCGATTGGGGTCAACATCTTCCCGTTCTAGCAGTAGCTTAGCCACTCCTTCGTGTCCCCTGAGAGCTGCACATCCGAGTGGTGTTTCCTCATGCTTATCCGGGCGATTGGGGTCGACATCTTCCTGTTCTAGCAGTAGCTTGGCCACTCCTTCATGTCCCCTGAGAGCAGCATACCCGAGTGGTGTTTCCTCATGCATATCCGGGCGATTGATGTCAACATCTTCCCTTTCTAGCAGTAGTTTGACTACGCCTTCATGTCCCTCGCGAGCAGCCCACCTGAGCGGTGTTCCACCCTGGTTGCCCAGGCGATTGGGGTCGACATCTTCCCGTTCTAGCAGTAGCTTGGCCACTCCTTCATGTCCCTTGAGAGCAGCATACCCGAGTGGTGTTTCCTCATGCTTATCCGGGCGATTGATGTCAACATCTTCCCTTTCTAGCAATAGTTTGACTACGCCTTCATGCCCCTCGCGAGCAGCCCACCTGAGCGGTGTTCCCCCGAGGTAGCCCGGGCGGTTGGGGTCGACATCTTCCCGTTCTAGTAGTAGCTTGGCCACTCCTTCATGTCCCCTGATAGCTGCACATCCGAGTGGTGTTTCATCATGTTTATCAGTGAAATTGGGGTCAAAATCATCTCTTTGTAGAAGTAACTTGACAACACCTTCATGTCCCTCAAGAGCGGCACTACCGAGTGGTGTTTGATCATCTATATCCGGGAGATTGGGGTCGACGTATTCCCGTCCCAGCAGTAGCTTCGTCACCCCCACATGTCCATTCCTCGCCGCCCACGCAAGTGGTGTGCTACCTGTGCAATCTTGTTGGTTGATCTCGCAATCTTCAGCACCTAAAATTGTAGTTGCAAGTTCACAAATCCCAAAGAACGATGCGCAGTGTAGTCCAGAGAAGAGTGGAGAAGTACCGATGTCTTCCATATGGCGAGGATGCATTGCCTGCTCTAAAAGTGATACAGCCGACACGTGGTTTTCGTATTGGCCCAAGAGCTCAAGTGCAAGGGTCCTCGCATGGTCCGAGAGCTCCCTCTCCGCATGAATTCCCCAGTATCTCGATGAATATTTGAGGAATGGCATTCTCTGGTGATCTGGGGGAGAATGGGATGTGAGGTTCTTGACTTGTTGTGAGTTCAGATAAGTCAAGCAGGTTTCTGCAAGTATCGAGTGAGGCTTGGTGAAGAGACCTGGGTAGCTAGAAAGATATTGTTGGACCGTATGGTGGATTAACCGCACAGTCGAAGCTTCCTTATCCACCGTGATTAAACCTTGGCAGCAGTCTAAAACTGTGCCTATCGGGGGGATATTTTCAGGATCTAAATCTATTTCTCCTATCTCAACAGCCAGTGCATGGCACAACTCATCTGCTTGTAACGGCCGTTCCGAATGACAGACCCAAGTGAGAGCGACCACCGCAAGTTTTGACTTTTCCTCGCCCTGAGCCGTTATCCGGTCCAGTGTCACACCATATGCATCCCCTAACCCCGCTCCATCTTTTATTGACTTGAGTGTTTTTCTCCGCCGAGCAACCGTGGTACCCCTCAGGATTGCCTCGATATAGAGAGAAGCAAGCAAGAATCTATATTCCGATATGTCAGCAATCAATCTGAGGTAGCTTTGCCTTTGCCCTCGTTCCTACATACGTTTCCGAACTTATTGCGGGAATGCTCTTCATAATATCTCCCTCCAATGTGCTGCTCATTGTATTTGGGGCAGTGTCCTTCCGAAGTTTCTCGCGCAGAAACCTAAGGACCCCATCTTCTGTAGTCTGTACCAATATGAAAGTCGCCGCCCTACCCAATCCCCTCTCCACCTCACTCCGGACATGTGGCCTTCCCGTCATAAATATACGAGTATATCGGGATCCTTGTAGAATTTGTCCCAATGATTCGAGAACTACCATTCGATTCTCTGGCACACATTCGTCAAGTGCGTCAACACATATAAATGTGCGCTTCGTCCCTACGATGGTCTGGAACATGCTCAAAATCCCTGAAACTTGTAGCCCTCTACCTCCAATAACCGTCTTCTCCCTCCGAAAGCCCTGCGTTACCGCTTCCGGAATTTCCCCCGGTCCACTGACAAGTTGTCTCAGTAGGGAGCCGAGCATATTTACTGGTGACTGCTCATTCCGGGCAGCAAAGTCGAAGTAAAAGCACGCAACTGCAGTATCTCTCTCCACGGACTCGTCGCACAGCCTGTCCACAACTAGTGAACTGTCATCGCATTATGTCAGCAATAGCATTCTTTTGTTCCCCGCAATGATACACGCTCTCTTACACAATATAGCTCTTTCCCACTCCCGGGTTGCCGTCGCAGAACAAGGCCGGAAAATAGGTTCCATCTTCCCTACTACCATTATGCCAGCGTCTGAATTCTTCGGTTTCCAGCAGCCAAGCTCCTATACTGTCAACCCGCTGAGCTCCAATGTCTCGATGGCGTACCCGCGGCTCTAACGGAGATAGCCACTCTAGTATTTCAGACCTATCATCGGGGGCAGTGTTGTTAAAGCTATTTGTGATGCTGAAAGCGTTATGGATATTGCTGAAAGCTTGTGACATTTTTTCAATTTTCACTGCTTTGAACGTTGTTGAGAGTAAGGTGTTGATTAACTTGGGGTCCGTTAACGCAATTACTGGTGGTGAGAAAAGCGGGGCTAATGGTGAAGCCTTGCGCCCGAGATAGGGCTGACAACTGCTTAATCACCGGGTTTGAAGTTCGTTACGCAAACGTTTAAAGACAGTTTATGTCAGAAACAGTGAGCGGATTCGCATGTAGAAGTCGTGCTCTGAACCATATTGGTAGTACTATGCCTTTCGTTCGACACGTTCTGAAACAGTAAAAATCTGAGAAACCGATACAGGTAGTACCCCTCAAACCTCTTCCCAATGTCTGCCTTCGGAGCTATAAATTATTATTTAAAGAGTATGTGCTACGGTACTTGTACTCCAGCGTGCCGTGTCCCAGTTGCTGTTCAAGTGGGCGCCAAGCCAAGTCACTCGGTATCGTGGGGAAATCAATGACATGAGCACTTTAAACCTTAACGGTGTGCAGGCGACACAGTTATTTGGGAATGAGAAACATTTACAGAGTACCTGGATTCTCTCGAACGCGTAAGCTTATGGACACATATATTAACAGGGGAGGTGGTAGGGGTAGAACGAATCTTGACGTGTCAAGAGGGTACTAGTAACCCCCGAGGCCCATAGGAGAAATACTGGTAGTCAGAACCTTTCGCAGTATCAACAACTACGCCATGGCGATAACCATTCCAACTACAACATTAGCGGTAGGACTGCGCTGTCGGTATATACTTGTGCCTCTAACCACTACCTCCACCCCCCCGCTTGGGGCTCCACGAAAGAGTGCAGTACTTGCCAGATTCAAAAGTATTCGGAAATTGTCAGTAGACTTGGCGCTAAGATATTATGACTACTAGGGGAAGGAAATGGCTACATGGTGGGCGGACATAAAAAGAGGAGTTGAACAGGAAAGCCGAAGTGTGGGACAAAAAGAAGAAAGAGAAGGAAACTGCTAAAACTACATATAACTGAGGCTTGAAATGGGTATCCTGCTATTGCAAGAAGTGAGCGTGGACATGTAATAATAGATAACTGATCGAGCTCACTTTGGATGGGCCTTTGGCGCTAAGGCTATCAACTGAATTTGACACGTACTCGAGCTAGTGTTGCGGGAAACACATTAATTAGTAAGAGTGGCAGTAGGGGTGCAATGAATCTTGATACAGTATCATACGCCAAGGACATAGATCAGCGAAGCAATAGGGGAAATATGGTACCGGCAATAGGAGTCTTTCATCTGCAATGACCCAGGAAAAGGCAATTCTTCCGACTGCCACATCAACAGCAACAACAGCAGTTCTTTCCTCCTCCTGTGATGTGGGGCTCGGGAGACCCCACAATTGTGGCTGCCTTCGGATCCCCGGTCTGCCTCACACGCAGCAGCTTCAACAGCGCAACACCCTTGTCGCTTGGTTGCGAAAAAACTCGCTAGACAAAAGGTTGCGAATCCTTTCTTTCTTTTCTTTTTCAGAGGTCTCCGCTTAATTAGTACCAGGCAAGCCATTGAACTACCTATAGAGCTTTCTTCACAGCACTGTACAATACACCCGATTTTTCAGAGCGAAACTTTTAGTATGGCCCCTACTGGGAGCTATTGCACAATCAAAAAAAGAGTTCCCAGAGCTCTGGGCTCCTTTGGCAACCTCTCGGAAAACTATAATAACCTCTGCTTCCCGCTCTAGCGTCCCTTTTTCCGCCCCACTACCTCCCCACCTCCCCACTCCATTACCGACACCGGACACCACCGGCTCATTCCTAAGAGAATGCTTTCTATCTCCGATTAAACACTCTCCTCTCTATCCCCTGTATACTATGCCTGACCGCCCCGATTCTTCACTCTTCCCAGCCTGCCCTCTTCTCCCTCCTCCTCTCCTTCCAATCACACTCATAACCGTACTCGGAAACTGCATAGAAGAGAGCTAGCCTGTGCAAGGCGGCAGCCCTAACTTTCACTGGGATATCATCCTAACCGAAGTCAGAATCACAGGTGGCGAGGCCTCCCGCACCGGAGAGGGCAAGGACAGTCTTGGGTATAAGTATCCGATGGAGCCCTGCGTACTCAAGACACCGTTTGCGCGCACACACGATAAGACCCTCGACCCGGCGGAGATTACAAAGGTCGGAAGAAGATTCTGCATATTGCCTGGTGATACCGAACGTCCCGGCAACCCTGTAGATACCTACCGGACCACAATCCAAGGCGCCCCAAGCATGTGCCTCAACCTCTGGGCTAAGAGCATCTTTCCTTTGGGAAAGGCTGCCGGCTAAAAGGGTGACAGCAGGTCTCTGCAGTCCTCTGTAGATCGGTTACTCTCGGACGGTACCTGTAGGGCCCGCCCCTCGCGGGCAGTCACCGCTAATTACCTAAACGTCCAGCCAGTCGCCTCGCGGGCCCAGTAGATTCCGCAATTTGAGACGCCTGTGGTCCCCATCCGTCCGTCTCGGGCGTCCTTTCGGGCACTGCCAGCCGTTCTGTCCTGGCTCGGGGACAGGTAGACTAGATACTTAGGTTCATTGATATCGCCGCCCCGCATCACACTACTGCGTTTAATAGCAGTGAGGGTATGGAGGAAGTTGGGACAGGGCCGATACTGAACTACATTCTCGAAGGGATCTCACGGAGGGTGGGGAGAAGGCCTTGATGGATGGACTGCGGAAGCTAGGCTTTTTGTGCTTGGGGTATTTGCTCGAGCTGGATGCTCCTCGGGCAGGCGCAGCGGATCGAGAGTGCTGCAGCACTGCTGATGGAACAGCTATGGCCAAGTGGATTGAATAACAGGGCAAGGTGCAGGGTGCTAGGGCGGATGGTACTAAGGCATGTATCGCAGAGATTAGGCGGGACGAGTGAATGGAGGTGAGAAGACTATCGATGGGATAGATTGAGAGAGCGAGACACTCGTATTGCAGGTATTGGTGAAGCAATTTTTTTCTCATGAGTCCTAGATCCTCTTTTCTTTTCTTTTCTTCTTTTTCTCTTGTGCTTTTTTTGGGCTTTTTATAGGTTCAGAAGTTAATACGCTCATGAGCCTGTTCAGCAAATTCTCTTCTCCCAGCCCTCACGTTTTTCCTCTTTTACGAATACCGCACTTTCCCACTAAATACATGCAAGGCCGTGTCATACTGTACTTAATCACAGATGCCCATGGTTCCAATCACTACCACTGCTGTGCAACAAATCTATTTTATCTTACCCACCAGTATAATAGTAAGCATTTTATTTCCAACAGCTGCGCTATGCTGATAGGCCACCACAAACCTCCTTCAACCAAGCCCTCATCCATTAAAGTAAATCTGGTTATGAGAATACAAGCAATTTTTAACATTTTTTCTGACCCCTCCTCTGATGCTCCGTGGTAAATATAATTCGATGAACTTACGTGGTTAAGCACCATCCGCAAAGTCTTTGTTGATAGGTACCGCGGCACTGTTTTGGCCACATGGGTTCCGCTGGAGTGCGGGACCTAGGTTACCTATAGTGAGCATGGTAAAGCTCTGATATGCCCCCCCCCCATCTCGAGAAAAAAAAATCCCCTTAGACTTAGATGCCCCAGCAGGTACACCATTTAAGTTTTTGTCAGTAATCAATGTTAAAATCTCTTCGATTGTACACATGATTTGAAATTGAGAAAAGGTAGGAGGTGATGGTAAATAGTCTAAGTACAGGATTCAAAACTAATCAAGGTGTAAAGCTAATAAACCATGCATTAGATATAGGTAACTAGCTGTCATATGGTTGATAAGTAAAGGAGTTATGTCAACTACCACTATAGATTGGGCACTTTTGCTGTGAGTGGATAGGATAATCCGGAGGATTCCAACTTAATTTGCAATTAACTACTATTGTTCGACCTCGTCGACCAACAGTGCACCCCAGAAACACAGAGAGAATGGGCTTCGGTGTACCCCTTTGAGTAAAGGGACCTGAAAACACTTTAGAAAAAAAGAAATAAAGGAAGAGATAGAAACAGGCTTAATTCTTCCTTTGGCCACTCGAATCTTCACCTTCCACTTCACAATTCATCACTCGACTAAGAATAGCGCATGGTGTCGGAGGTCGTACAGAAGAGGTCGGAGCTGCAGCGTAAAGTAATAGGACCGATCAATCGGAGAAAGAGAGAGCTACTGTTCTGCTTGTTCGCCTATAGACGCGCCCGAGACTGCCGTACTTATAGCAGTCTATAGCCTGAATATACATCAATATGACTCCACTCATTTCCTAGTTCCTCATGTCCCAAGTGGCCTGGCGACTGGCCGAAAATATTCGTGCCACTCATCACATTGAGGTAATACTTCCGACACATGGATTAACCGATACAATAATCTTTTTAAACCCACAACTCATAAAGATTTCGTCCCCCTTGGGTATTATACCGGTGTACCGGCATTGTCAAGAGCGAGGGAGTCTTAGCACGGGTCGCCTGATTAGGCTGTATGATAAGCTATCTCTCTAATTAAAAGTGCTCTGACAAAGCCAGCAGAGCCAGCAAAACCTTTAAAAAAACAATCCCATAAGCCAATTCGTAAGAAACCGATCCCCTGACTTATCCTAACTGGGGGACTTGTTCAGCCACACATGTCAAAACCGTGCACTCCAGTAAACGAGTTGGACTAACATTTCTTATCGTCAACACCAGTGCTGTAAGCACATTTTTTCTACATCATTTACTTCTCATAATAGGGAGGTAAGTAGTATGGTGCAGCAAGCTTGTTTCAGTTTTCATTTGACCTTATTCCAATCTTCTTTCCCGATTTCCTTAGCTTCTTCTTTTGCTCGGCCCCGACGGGCTCGCGGGTTAACCTAATGGAATTCTACCGGTGCTTGTAGCATCAGAGTGGGGGGATTACAGACCTCCCACCCACGGCTTCTGGCGTCGCAGCTGATGAGACAATGCGGTCCGGTATAGCACCGCACGGGGAGGCCGGCGGTATTAGAGCCTGTTGACCGAGCTAATTAATTAGGAAATTAATAACTTTACAATCTTTTGGGAGGGTCTGGACAGAGGGGAAATTAGCGGATAAGTATAGGCATTGGCTACCTGACGAGGTATTGCGGTAAAGTGAACTAATGGTGCTATGTAGGTGGTTCACCGCTATCGTAACGTAGCGCGATAGCCGCATTGCAGTACCGGTGGTCGTCCTAGCCACGCCGGCCAAGTTTGGACAACTATAGTACAGTACAAAGGCGATACTGGAATAACCTCACAACCCCTCCACTCGTACCCCTCATACTTCTGCCAACAACCAAGGCTTATATCTAAACTCGGTGGATTGCTCATAAAGTTGTATTTTTCGAACTCTCCCCGAGAATCCCTCACAAAGTAGTGTACCCTAGACCACCGTCGCACTGTATCAATAGGGGCGATTACGGCTTTCTGCGAAACTCTAATTTCCGGGGCATCTGCAGTGGTGGGTTTGAGAGGCTGGCATGCAATTACAGTTGATCAGGTTGCTACCTTCGTGCCAATTTAATGGTTCTGCTTAAGGCTGGAGACATAGGGTAAACTGGGTTCAACCTAACTCATTGACCTTGGTAGGGATTCGGAGCCTGCTGGGTAGCATGGAAGGTAAATTATTTGTCGCGTGGGAATGGGTGATTCAAGCCCTAATTGATGTCGGGAATAATGTTGCGGGATCGCAATGCCTAGGGTCGATCCTCTTGTTCAGGGTGATTCCGGGAACCACTACGCTAGCTCCTTACGTATTATATTGGAAAAAGAAGTCTATGACATTGTGCAGTCTATCTATCTGTCCATCTATCTATCGCTAGCAAGGGGAAACGAGAGGGAAATAGGTACATGAAGAAAAACGGGAAAAAACGGAAATCCTGTAACAAGGAATTTATTCGACCAGGGAAGGTAACCAAGATAAAGAAGGCAAGCTAAGAAGTGGGGTACTCAAATTAGTGTATGCAAAACTCAATGTACAGAAAATCGGGAGTCTTCGTTCATAAATGTTAGCAAATATCCGTAGATTTGGGGGGTATATGCACATACACGCGGGATTTCTGCTGATCGGGATGCAAAAAGATCTCAGTATTATACGATAGAACTAACATAAAGAACAAACAAGGGAAAGTGGTGATGGTGATGCTGCAACAGTGTATACTAGGCTCCCCGAGGTTGTGCAAGGCTCGCGCTAGAGAAGGAAGAATCCCGCACGATGTGAGTGTAATCGATTGACTCCCGCAGGACTCTATTTCGGCTTGGGTCTTTCACAGCGCATGTGACCGCTGAGAATCTGTGCTTTCCACGGACTTCTGGGCTTGAAGTAGCTTCACTACTCCTCCATGTCCCCTGCGAGCAGCGTGAGAGAGTGGTGTACTGCCCTCTTTATCTGGGCGATTGGGGTCGACATCTTCCCGTCCGAGCAGTAGCTTGACCACCCTTTCATGTCCCTTGATGGCAGCACATGCGAGTGGTGCCCGACGACTCCTATCCGGGCGATCAGGCTCGACATCTTTCCGCCCCAGGAGTAGCTTGACCACTCCCTCGTGTCCGTTAATAGCAGCACACCCGAGTGGTGTTTGGCCATACGAATCAACGCGATTGGGGTCGACATCTTGTCGTTCCATAAGTAGCTTGACTACCCCTTCCTGTCCGTAGATAGCAGCCCACCCGAGTGGTGTCTCCTCATAATTGTCCGGGCGATTGGGGTCAACATCTTCCCGTTCCAGAAGTAGCTTGACCACTCCTTCATGTCCCTTAACAGCTGCCCACCCGAGTGGTGTTTCCTCACCCTTGTCCGGGCGATTGGGGTCAACATCTTCCCGTTCCAGAAGTAGCTTGACCACTCCTTCATGTCCCCTAACAGCAGCCCACCCGAGTGGTGTTCGACCATGCTTATCGGCGTGATTAGGGTCGACATTTTCCTGCTCCAGCAGTATTTTGACCACTCCTTCATGTAGATTCCCCGCCGCCCATAAGAGTGGTGTGCTACCCGTACAATCTTGTTGGCTGATCTTGTAACCCTCGAAATTCATAATTACAGTCACAAGTTCAACAATCCCGAAGAACGATGCGCAGTGTAGTCCGGAGAAGAGTGAGGATGTGACGATGGATCCGATACAACAGGGATGCAACAGCTGCTTTAAAAGTGATATAGCGGATACGTGGTCTTCATACTGGTCCAAGAGCTCTAGGGCAAGGGTCCTCGCATGGTCCGAGAGTTCCCTCTTCGCATGTGTTCCCCAGTATCTCGAAGAATACTTGAGGAACGGCATATTCTGATGGTCTGAGAGAGAATGGGAAGTGAGGCCCTTGACCTGTTGTGAGTTCAGATAAGTCAAGCAGGTTTCTGCAAGTATCGAGTGGGGTTTGCTGAAGAGACCTGAATGACTGCAAAGATACTCTTGGACCGTATAGTGGATTAACCGCACATGCGAAGCCTCCTTATCCACCGTGATTAAGCCTTGGCAACAGTCTAGCAATGTATCTATTGGGGGGACATTCTCGGGATCGAAATCCGTTGCTCCTATTTCCACAGCCAGCGCATTGCACAGCTCATCCACCTGCAACGGCCCTTCTGAATGACAGATCCATGTTAGAGCGTCTATGGCAAGCTTTGTCTTTTCCTCATCCTGAGCCTTTATCCGCTCCAGTGTCACACCATATGCGTCCTCTAACCCGGCTCCATCTTTGATTGACTTGAGTGTTTTTCTCCGCCGAGCAACCGTGGTACCCCTCAGGATTGCCTCGATATGGAGAGAGGCCAACAGGAATCTAGATTCCGACATGTCAGCTGTTAACCTGAGATGGCTTTCTCCTTGCCCTCCTTCTTACATACGTTTCTGAGCTTACTGCTGGAATAGCTTTTATAATATCTGCCTTCAATGTGCTGCTCATTGTATTTGGGGCAGTGTCTTTCCTGAGTTTCTCGCGCAAAAATTTAACGACCCCATCCTCCGTAGTCCGTATCGATATAAAAGTTGCGGCTCCACGCAATCCCCTCTCCACCTCACTCCGGATATGTGGCCTTCCCGTCATAAATATACGAGTATATCGAGACCCTCGCAGGATTTGCCCTAATGATTCAAGAACTACCATTCGATTCTCTGGCACACACTCGTCAAGTGCGTCAATACAGATAAAGGTGCGCTTTGTCCTTGCGATGGTCTGGAACATATTCAAGATCCCTGAAACCTGTAGCCCTCTACCCCCAATTACCGTCTTCTCCCTCCGAAAGCCCCGCGTTACCCCCTCCGAAATTTCCCCAGGTCCGCTAACAAGTTGTCTTAGCAGCGAGCCGAGCATATTTTCCGGTGACTGCTCATTCCGAGCAGCAAAGTCGAAGTAAAAGCACGCAATGGCGGTATCTCCCTCGACAGACTCGTCGCACAGCCTATCCACAACCAGTGAACTATCATCGCGACCTATCAGCAATAGCATTCTTTTGATTCCCCGCAATGATACAAGCTCTCTTACACGATATAGCTCTTTCCCACTCCCGGGTTGCCGTCGCAGAACAAGGTTGGATGATAAGTTTCATCCTCCCTATTACCATGATGCCAACGTCCGAATTCCTTTGTTTCCAGCAGCCAGGCTCCTATACTGTCAACCCGCTGTGCTCCAATATCTCGATGGCGTATCCGCGGCTCTAATGGGGATAGCCACTCCAGTATTTCAGACCTGTCATCGGGGGTAGTGTAGTTAAAGGTAGCGGCGATGTTGATAGAGTTATGATTATTGCTGAAAGCTTGTGACATTTTCTCAACTTTCACTGTTTTAGATGTTATCGAGAGCGGGGCTTAATAAACTTAGGGTCCCTTAACGCAATTACCGGAAGGCGAGGAAAAGCGGGGTCGATGGTGAAGCCTCGCGCCCAAGATTACTGAGAACAGTCCAATTACTGGATCCGAATCTGTTACACAAACGGTGGAGGACTTCTCGCGTCAGAAATAGTGACTAGATCTGTATGCACTACAGGTACCGGTAGTACTGTCCAACCCCATTGCACCACACAGGCAGTGTTCCATGCGATTTGTTTGATACCTTCTAAAGCAGTAAAATTTTGAGAAACTGATACAGGCAGTACAGTTCGAACCTCTTTTCAATATTTAAGTCACCTGTGAAGCTATTGATTATTGTTCAAAGGTTGTATGCTGTTATGCTCCCAGATTCTATCTAGGTTTTGCTGCTCAAGGGGGCGCTAAGCGAAGCGGTGTGATAGGCGCAGCTAGAATTTTTGGTGTGGACCTTGGTGATGGGCTGGTCACAGGTATTGGGGAGCTAGAAACCGTTGTAGCGTATTCTTTGGAGGTGAAGGCTTAAGCTATTCGAGCAGGTGTTGCGGGGAACACATATTAGTCAGGGTGGTGGCATGGGTGCATCGAATCTTGATGTGTCAAGGACTTGCTAGTAGATCTGCGAAGCATAGGGGAAATACGGTACAAGTACCGGTGCCGCACCCGAGTACGGTAGTCAGAGTCTCATCTGCAAAATCCGGGCAAAGACAACAGTTCTTTCAACTGCGACGTCAAGAGCAACAACAGCAGTGCTTCCCTCCTCCTATCGCGGGGCTCAGGAGGCCCCACAATTGTGGCCGTCTTCGTATCCCCGGCCTACGTCACCAGCGGCGGTTTCCGCAGTACAGTCTCCCCCGTACCCGTGGCGAAACTGGACCGGTGGCGAAC